>QLTV01003253.1:1948031-1996617 GCA_003457575.1 Thermophis baileyi
AGGAAGGATGTGCTGCAATAAAACTATTCCCAGTGTTCTGAATCAAGCATAGATTGGTTATGCTATCATCAGGCCGTTTAACACAACGCAATGGTACATTCAATCAGATTATATTTTATTCTTCAGGCATCCTCTGACATCACTCACGGTTATGTAGAAGTTCTTCTGAATCTACAGTCATAATCTGGAACCATCACGAATATTGTAAAAAAGGATTAACGCTCCCATCTCCTTCTTCAGGCATGCTTTCCCGGTAGAGAGCTTGAAAGTGACTTCCTTTACTCCCGCCCCCCAGGCATACTTCAATGACCAATAAGAGTACACAGTTATGATCACATGGCATGGACTACATGGCATGGACTACATTCCCCAGAATGCTATGTCTTAAAGAGACAGTTCTTAATTCTAGGCTAAACCCTTGATAAGCCAGCACACAGAATGCTATGTCTTAAAGAGACAGTTCTTAATTCTAGGCTAAACCCTTGATAAGCCAGCACACAATTGCCCCCATTAAAAATCAAATTGCCCCCCTGTGGGGCGTGGGCCCCACGTTGGGAACCACTGCTCTAGACACAATTGTTTTATACAATTGCCTTGCTTTATTCCTCAACTTTTATGAAGGATATGATGAATAGTGGATTCCATTCAAAACCTTCCCAATATGTTTCACTTTCCCCATTCTTTTTCTAAATCTGTTTAGAAGGAAAATCTGCAGTATGTGGTATAATACTTTGTGTCTGGTTCCCATTCAGAAATCTCCACTGGACGTTCCCTGCAGCACACAGTGCGTGGAAGAACCAATCTGCTATTCTAGCTTCAGGCAGGATGCTGAAAAGCAGGTAATTCACAGTTTATCACTTTGGAGTTTGATTCTTCTCTCTTCTTCTTACTACAAATCCTGACTGCACAAAATTTAGAGATGACTTTTAGAATTTATGTACAAGGTTGACTTTTGCCGAAGGGGGCGATCTAAGACTGTTGCAACATTCCTGAATTAAAAAGGAGAACAACACTCAAACCACAAACATGAGAAAAGAAGGTACTTTTAAAGGAAACGTTCATGCTTTTTTTTAAAAAAAAAATTGTCTTGGTTTGGCCATTATTTCCATAGCCATAAAAATGGAAAGTATGCAATGGATTTGAATGAGTGATTCCTTAATTCAGTAATTATTTAATGCATAATATTAATGCATTAATATTTCTTGCTCATAATTTGCATAGAGAGCATTTCCCCCTTTTTAAGCACCATGCTTTGTAAACTCATGTATGAATTTCAATCCATATCAATTTTGTTATCTAATGGACAGGAATCGCTTTTCTTTAGCTTTGGTAACGAATTTGGTAATTCTGCTGTGAGCTGCCCGTTGCTGTAACAGAGCCACATTCCTTCTTGTCTCCTCCTCCTCCTATTCCTCCTCCTCCTCCTGGCATTTCAGTCTGGAGCCTGCCGAGTATCTCAAGTATTTTTTCTGAACTTTCTACTTTGAAAACAGCTTCTTTTTAAAGTTTGCTTGAAACAATGCTTCGGGTAATTGTAGAATCAGCTGCAAATATCCCTAAACATACTTTTGGGAAACCAGATCCTATTGTATCAATTATTTTTAAAGGTAAGGAAAACTAATTTTAGAAGGTTTCTTTTCTTTCTGACAAGGTGGCACGATTAGAACAAGATTGCAAAGAGCTTCTAAAGTATATAGCTTCTTTTTTTTTTTAAACGATGAAAAACAATCTGGAGATGTCTTGAGGTGCTTTGACAAGCATATTTCATTGCACCTGCATCTAGGACACTCATCTTCAGTTTTGGTGAATGGGCAAGTGAATTATATTTTGGCACATAAATAATTTTCCTACCACAGAAGATGTCTGGTTATTAACCTGCTATACCGGAATGCTAGCACTGATTGATTGAATGCCGGTAGGAAATGTATGATTTAAAATATTTACGATAAATTCTATTTACATTATTAAATAGAATTTTCTATGACCTTTCTTATTTGAATTATTAGTACATTAACCAAAAGTAAAGGACAACATTAAAAGCAATAGGATTTGAATTGTATTTGCAAATTTTGTAGTGGGCTTTATATTGGTCCTTTGGCTCACTGTTGGATGTGTGCTGGATGTTAGAGAAATCAAATAACTTTTTGCTCAGTATGTATATCAGTTTGGGATACAGATTCCAGTTAAGACAGTTATATTACTTGGTGGTGTACTGAATAAGAACACTCATTTTATTGGAAAAAGTAGGAGTACCAAGACTGGACTAGAATGAGTTTTCTATATTTCTCTGCTGCCATCTAGTGGTCCTCTGGATTTCTGCTTCCCAAATTTAGTAGAGTTGCTAAAGGTGGACTGTGGCTTAAGCCTCAAAAAATGTACATGTGAAGTTTAAATGGCATGGAGGGGAAAGTATTTCTTTTATTCTGTTCTGTTTTTAAAATGATTCTTCCCTAATATGAAGTCTTTATCAAATGGAGTCTGGTGAACGAGGAATGCTTGGCTTTATTATCCCTGATCTTTTATGATAATTAAAAAGTTAACTGCACTTCTTTTATTTCAAAATTAGTCACTCAGAGCTGGTGGAATTATTGGTGCATAAATATATAAATCAATAGATAAAGATAAAATCTGGGACTTTTAATTTGTAAGATGATGAAGCCTGGTGATTTGTTTTGTAACTTGTTTATGAATCATTCATTCATTATCCAAGGCTGGTTTTCCAGTTTCCATTTATATTTCAAAGGGGCCACAAATATTTTTTTTTCCCAATTGGCTTTCTGTAGCCATAATTAAGATGCTTAAAAAGCACCAACAGAAATTAATTTCTGTGTTTAGATGGTGTTGTCAATATTCTTCATCCCCTCTCTAAAGCTTCTGTGCTGCTGGGCATATGGGGAAAAAACCCCGAATAAAATTAGAGGGGGGTGCATTTGATACACCCATCATGCAGCTGATTTTGTTGTTTAAATTTGAATAAGTATCTTGAAACAGAAGCTTGGAAGAAAGGTCAAGAGTTACTGTGTGATTCATGCTTTTTTCCCATGGAAAATGTTAATTGAAGCCTTCAATAGAACAAACTTTAAACAAAGAAGAAACAAACTAAAGATGCAGCCATGCTGTACTTCTAGGAGGATGGGTTGTGTAGGTGGTGTTTAAAGGCTTAGAACAAAAAGTATTTGTGAGCAGAGACATTTCCACAGACTAGAAACTAGAACACCCTTCAGGAAACAAGGATGGGAGAATGGCTTGCGATAAAATGTTTAGAAGCAGTGTCTTCATCCTTGTTCCATTTATTCCGGGATGTTCGGGTTGTGATGTTGCTATGTACCCAAAATACACTCACTCACAAGGGAGAAGTATCAGCAGGCCTGAAGAAATCTCTGGAGTTTGCAGAAGTACAAAGATTGTAGGAGGAAAAAAAGACATCTTGGTGGAAGCTTAGAAAGAGACAAAGAAAGACAAAATGTCCTTTGTGGCATTTAAAGCTAACTGAAAACGAATGGTCAGAATCTCCAAAAACAACAGTCTTCAACGTGTTCTAGATCCTGGTTATATATGCTAAGAACCACCTGGAAAGAACAGGTTTTGCTGAAATGCAAATCAGCTTTATTGGCATATATTTTAAGGAACTGAATATTGTTAGTGCCATGGAATAGCAATTGAGGTCATTTCCCCACTAGAGACTTACAGCATTATATAGTTATCCTTTCATTGTTGTGCCAAAATGAGTATAATAAAGACAGGCTTCATATTACTTCAGTGACGGCTGAATAATACTATGAAATCGCTTGAATAATGGAAAAGTTGGGGAAGAGGGGAGAGAATGGAATGGGATGGAATATCCTGAATAAGATAACTATTAATATCTGTAGTTTAGGGTTGGCTTAAATTTATATGTTCAAGTTCAAGTTGAACCAATTTTAAATGTTCATTGCAAGGGATCGGTTCAAAGTGATCTGCCTCCTCCCTCCAGGGAGAAGGAGAGGATATCAGGGAAAAAGGAAACAATACAAACCCAAAGTAAAATGAACGCCACCATGTCACTTTTATATCTGGCCCTATCTCGTGCTTGCTTCAGCCTGACCTTCCCATTGGCTAACATGAAGTGATGCTAGCCATGGATGGTGTCTTGAAGATCTCTTGGCCCTGCTTGGAAATCCCATTGGTCCAATCTGCTGATTGGCTAACATGCAGCTGCATTAGCCAATGGGTAAATCACCCTTTTTAAAATCGTCCCAAGTGAATTTAAAGCACTCCTTCAGAGAGAAGCACCTGGAGCTTCTTCACTTTCGTACCCTTAAGATTGCTTGCTTGTAATCTGTTTCTACTTGTTCTTCTATTCCATTTTTCTGTGATTCATTTGAGAACATCAACCTACTTTTGGGCCCTTAATTCAGCCCTGCTCACAATGCCCTAGCAGGTATTCTGTGAACGAACACAGAATATTCATAACAATTTAATATTCTGTTATATTTCTATTTTTTAAACCTAGCTTCTAAAGCTTCCTTAGAAAGCAGCATTAAACTTAAATGAAGGAATTATAAAGCAGACTTTATATGGGATTTTTCAATGGGGGTGCCTCCCTCCTGTCTCCCAAGGTCACTCCCACAAACCATTATGGGGACCTAGTTCAGGCTGAGGAGGAATACGTTATTGAGTATGGATATTTACTTGTAGTGATAATAAGCTAAAAATCCAGGTACTTTAATAGTTTACAGAACTGTGAGAGCTTTCTATCACCTGCTCCTTCAGCACAGAGACAAGGGTTCAGTTCTCTGCTGTTCTCCATTTTCCCTCTGTCTTAACATTACAACACCACCATCTTCAATACAACCACAATGGATAAATTGGTATTGTTTATTGCTGATTAACTAATGTGCTTAAAGAATTTCACTAAAACAAAATAAGTGAAGATTATATGAAGTGGAGCTCACAGTATTTGATGAGACCTCACATGTTCAGCATTTACCTCAGTAAGGCTTACTCTTAGGTAAATATACAATACATGCAAATTTAACTTACATTTAGCACTTCTCTTCAAAAAATATGTGATAAGCTCATACTTTGAGATTTCAAAGTATCAGTTGCGGAAAATGGGCCCAATTCAATTGTAACAGTGTATGCTAATATTAAATAATGGCAAAATTGCATGGGATTATAATAGGTTTTTAGCTTAAATATAACATTACAGTTGATATTGTTCAGCGGGACTTGCAAATCTTTTGTGGTCTAGCCTGAGCTAATATCTAACACACTCCTTTTTTTAAATGTTAATTCCTGTCACAGTTTTATTACAGGAATGTGAATCACTAGTTTCCACACTGACTAAATAAGGACCAAATTTTCTGCTCCTCCCACACATATCTAGCAGAAGTAGTATGTTCTGTAATTGAATTTAATGGAAGCTATGCAGATTTAGCCATATTTAAAACAGAAGGAAAATATATATCTGAAGCATCCTTTTAAAAAAATCACTATTAAATCCTTCCATTACTTTTTAAAAAGAGATTTAGTGCAATGCATGCTAGAATAGCTGGCTTATTTGGAATAAAATTACTGTATTTTGGTTTTTTCTTATTTCTGTTAGAGATTCTATAGATTGAAAGTATGGATTTGATTTAAAAAGTGCTGATTTTCTGTGCAATTTTTACCTATATTTAGTCAATGTAAATGTATTGAGGTTAAATGTCCAACTTTTGAAATGATCAGAGTGTCCTTCTATTTACCACAACTAAACTATATTAATAATGATTTAGTCCACTGTTTCTCAATCTCAGCAACTTTAAGATAAAGATTAACTTTTAAGCATGAGTGACTGGGAAATTATGGAAGTTGAAGTCCATATTAGAGCTGTTGAGATTGGGAAGCACTGATCTAGCCCAAAGTTAATACAATTAGAATCACATGGGGGAGAAAATAGCTCAAGAGGGATAATCTTCCGAATCTTACATGGAGATTTATCCTTGCCATGGCCAACTTGCTGCAGCCAACTTGCTGTGACCAACTCGCTGTGGGACAACTTGCCATGGCCAGCTCCCCATGGGACAACTCGCCGTAGGACAAGAGTTACACTAATATCAAAGAAATAGTAGAATAGAATCATTAAAGAAAAGATGCCAAAGGAGGGAGAAAATGAAATGTGAATGACAAAAGTTAAAATAACATTTTACTTATTTTAAATAATTGAATTGTTGAATTGTCCTGCAGCAAGTTGTCCTGTGGCAAGTTAGCCATGGTGAGTTGACCTGTGGCGAATTAGCTGTGGGAGTTGGCTGTGGCCAGTTGGCCACAGCGAGTTGTCCCATTCTGCCCCAGAACACACTTTAAAAATCAACTATCTTAGATGAGAGGTGATTGCCATGACCCAGAAAAGAGTATTAGAGGTAGGATAAAGATCATCAGTAGGAAAAAGAATATCTGCTGATATACTTTTCTGTCAACATAAGGTCTGCTAAGTCAAATAAATATTTTAAAACTTCTCAATTTTAATTTCTTATAGTAACTATCAATAGATATAACCCTCATAAAGCAAAGCTCTTTGGGATCCTCAATCATTTTTAAAACTGTAGAAGTGTTCTGAGACTGATATGTTTGAGAGCCATTGCTGTAAAAATGTCAAAGCTGAAGAGATGTTATATATTTTACAACTGTTCTTGGGTAGGAAGGAAGCATTTGGAAATGTTATAGGTCTACCCAGGCCCACATAGTAAAGATGTACTCTACCAATAAGTTATTATCATAGCCATGAAAAAGGTTTTTTTAAAAAAATTGTAATGGAGTTTTAAAAACTATTTTTCCACACTAGTAACACATATCTTTGTTTATTTCCAGATGAGAAAAAGAAAACAAAGAAAATTGATAGTGAACTCAACCCTGTTTGGAATGAGGTAACCTGATCTTTCTGTCCCTATAATGTAGGAAAAAGCACAATGTGTGTAATAGGATTCAGTCACGTGCCCTGTTTCATGACTTTGACTGTTGCAAACAAGAAGACAGCGAGAAACACATGTGTTGTATGTTTTCTGCTCTGTTCAGAAGTAGAATTTCTTCCTGTCCTGCTAAGGTTGTAATTAGTAGCTAGCAGCCTCTGCAGACTGCCAAAATGATGGCCTGTGTGCAATGAGATGATTATGCAAATACCACCGTTATATATTTACATCCCAATGTTTGATGTAATTTACTGCATTTGCATGAGACCTCATTAAACACATCATCCTTTGCAATCTCCATTGCTCTCCTGGTGGATGCTCATGGAGGCAGTCTTTTTACAGTCAGTGACCATATTTGAGGAGTTAATTAGGACTTCCTGGGACATGTCAAACCACATAGTAGTGTTTTGGGGTCTTCTGGCCATTGTTTGTTTGGGGATAGTGACAGTGACAGCTTTTGGGATACTCTGATAAGTACAAAACCATGGGTTGCAACATGTGGCTCTTAAGGGCCTTTTTTGATGGTTCTTGAAGGTCCTCCTGACTATGATTAGTGAAAAGGAACAGCCACTTTTAGAAAGAAGCATATTAAATTGTGGAGTAAGGTTTGAAATAACTATAGGTAGTCATCGACTTATGACCAGTTGATTATCAACAGTTTGATGGACCTACCAGGGTACTTTTGACCCAAAGTTCCAAAGTTCTGATTGCCACCCATGGACATGGGACATACATATATGGGTATTTGTAGAGTCCCATGGTCATGTGACCGTTTTACACGTTTTTGCTGAAAACCAGCATTTGCTTCCAATTGTCAGTAAAATCAGCTCACAGTGAACCACTGGTTTGCTTAATGACTGCCACAAAAAAATTCATAACATTGAGTTGGTTACGTGGGTGACCCATTTTACAGCTGCCGCAACTTACCATATCCTATGATGGGCAGGCTCTATTATGGTCATAAGTCGAGGGCTATGCCAGCTATAAAAAAAACCCCAAAGCACATAACATATTTCCACCCTTTTGTGATCTTCAGCTCTGTTCTCCCCAAAATGTTAAGCAGAGCCCTTAATTACAACAGGTTATCTATCACCTTCTGATATAATTGGTTTACTGTCATATCATTCAGTAGCTTCTATATCCTTTCCATTAAGATTAATTGTTAAGAATTTGACCATTCTTCATGTCTTGACCAGGATCACATGGAGGCCTTGTTCTAAGACTGAGAAATTCCAGGTAGCCAACATTGATGAGCTGGAAGCCTCCTATGATACCAATGGAGGGACTTCCTCCCAATTGAGATACCTGTTTCTGAGGAGGTTTTTTACCCATGGGAGATAAAGTCTCCCTCACCTAATTCTAGTAATTGTCAACCTCCCCACCTATAATCTGAATTGTGAAAAGCAAAAGAAATTTGCACAGTCAATCCAAAAATGCATCAGATTTGGAAGTTATGATTTAGGTGGGAAGTCACCAGGTGACTCCTAGACTGTAGGCTAAGCAGAAAAAAAAAATCCCAAACAGACCAAAGAATTCCTGTATTTTTCTCAAAACAGCTGCATCGACCAGGAGTTAAGTTCGATTTTTATTAATAAGGCAAGAGTTAGTATTAAAATTGAGCAGTCTAAATTCAAGCTTATTTTTATCCTCCTAAACAAATAGTTAAAATAAAAGAACAGTCTGGGTTAATATCTTCCCTCTTCTTCCATGTGATTTACCGATGCATATCCTTTTCAGGCCTCTGCTTTTGATAAATGTTAATCCCAGTCTAATCATACCAGAGCACTTGAATATTTCGAAATGCTTAGATAGGCAACATTTCCATTTCTATAGAAATTACTATTTCGACATCTGCACCAGCACCACAGTTACAATTTCTGGGAATCAAACAAACAAACCAATAATTATTTGGAATCATTCACACCCTTTGAAATATGTAAATATTGTATATGTGTGCACCTCTAGAATCTTTTGTCTGGGCAGGCAATCTTTTGTCTGGGGTTTTCATTATTTGAGACAGTCAAGGGCTGCAGGGATGCAATTGCCATGGTTTGGGTGGTTGTTTTATTTAATCTGGATTTTGGGGAAGGGGGGTCTGTGAGTGGGTTGTTTTTTCTTGTCCCTAACATTTTCCCGAAGTTTGACTTCTCTTCCCTTCCAGAAAACAAGTGGAAAATCATACCTTGCTAAAGTTTGCTGGGTGTGGCTACACAGCATGTGTCAAGATAGTGTTTCTTTCATACTTTCATACATACTCACATCTTAAACTAACCCTAATCCTAAACTAGAATGGTTGGATGAAAGGGAAGGCAACATAGCTAGGTAATGAGTATAATAGCATTGCAAGTAGGGGGCGGGTTCGTTGCTGCACAACTTCACTTGTGAAATATACCTAATGTTTCTTTCCTTTCTGCTTATCCATTCAAAATGTCACAACTGCTTGTCCACAGTAACCCTAAAATATTAGGAAGAAGAGCAACCCAAAACCCATCACTCTCCATCAATAACACACTTGTCTTCCAATTGATTTAAAAAACAATATTCCACGCATGTTGGATTTTTTATTTTTAGATTACAGGTAATCCTCACCATTTGTTTAGTGATTGTTCAAAGTTAAAATAGCACTGACAAAAAGTGATTTGTGACCAGTTTTCACACTTACGACCATTGCAGCATCCCCATCGTCACATGGTCAAAATTCAGGCGCTTGGCAACTGGCATGTATTTATGACAGTTGCACTGTCCTGGGTCATGTGATCACCATTTGTAATCTTCCCAGCTGGCTTCCGATAAGCAAAGTCAATGGGGTAAGCCAGATTTGCTTAAAAACTGCATGATTCACTTAACAACTGCAGTGATTTGATTAACAACTATGGCAAAAGAAGGTTGTAAAATTGGGCACAGCTCCACATAACAACTGCCTTGCCTAGCAACAAAATTTGGGGGCTCAGTTGTATTGAGGACATTGTAAAAACATGTGTTTTAAAGAAGTGTTACATCAATGAAATATTGTTTGTTTGTTTATTTATTTATTTATTTATTTATTTTTATTTGTCAAGCATGTATAAGATAACAGATGTAAGTATAAACATGATTATGAATACAGGAAATAGATACAAATAAATGGGGACAGTAGGACAGGGACGGTAGGCACGTTGGTGCGCTTATGCACGCCCCTTACAGACCTCTTAGGAATGGGGCGAGGTCAACAGTAGACAGTCTAAGGTTAAAGTTATGGGGGTTTGGGGATGAAACCACAGAGTCAGGTAGTGATATATATTGTATATATATTATATATATTATATATACATTGATATATATTATATATTGTCCTATATAATCCTTTTCCACACAAACATAATGGAGTCCAATACATTCTAAATATTAGTTTCGGTTGTATAAATTTTAGGTTAGGCTCGTGGACTAGATATAGAAGTTAAGACACTTTCCCATTGCCTAAGACAATATAGGAAACTATAACTCTTTATTCCACTGATCTCTTGCTATCTGCATATCAGATTCATTTATTGATAATACATATTTATAGAAACTAATAATAGGGGTTATTTTTTAATTTTAAAAGATTTAACCAGTTCTAGTTAAAGTAACTTTGGTGTCTGAGAAGCTGAAAATGCTGTTGTGGTCTGCTGGCTAATAATATTAACATTTGTTAATATTATTAAGAGATGTAGCTGTAAACTGAGTTACATCTGATAGATGATATTTGTATTGTAGCACAACAAATGTTAAAAATTCATCCTCACGTGATAACTGAGTTTAAAAAATATATATTTAAAAATTAAAATACTTATTCCTGAAATATTTTCATTTCCTACTTGTATATGTTCAGTTCTGGGTTAAATCAGTTTTAATGACTATTGTAATTCTTTTCACACAGATTCTTGAATTTGATCTGAAAGGATTACCACTGGATATTTCATCATCCCTGCAGATAATTGTGAAAGATTTTGAAACTATAGGGCAGAACAAGTAGGTTATTTTATTAAAAGTTTTAGTGCATTTATTTCTCAACAAACATTTCATTATTTTAAACTAAATGTACTACTTTTGCAATGTCGTTTATTTATTTCGTAAAGTTTTAAAAAATCAGATATGCTATTGTATGCTTTTTTTGCTTTATGATTAAAGTAAAGCTATTCCTGTGTTAACAGTGTTCAGAGACCATTCAGTTACAATGGCTCTGAATGAGTTGTACTTATGGCCAGTCCTCAAAGTTCCAGCCATCACCCCCACCCCCAGCACTGTGATTGTAATCTGGGCACTTGCACTTTATAAGTGCACTTATAATGGTTGCAGAGTCCTATGGTCTTGTGATCACCATTTGCAACCTTCTCTGCCACTTTCCCATCAGCAAAGTCAATGTGAAAAGCCAGCAGAGAAGCTTACAAATCACTCCTCTAAGTTACTGCCATTCCCACCAACTTCCTGTGTGCCATCCCATCCTCTGGAGTACCCACCCCAGGCACATGCACATTGGTCTGCAGCAGCCACCTGTGTGCCTTCCTGCCCTCCGGACAGGGGTGAAATCCAGCAGGTTCTGGAGAACCAGTAGCGGAAATTTTGAGTAGTTCGGAGCACTGGCAAATACCACCTCTGGCTGGCCCCAGAGTGGGGTGGGAATGGAGATTTTGCAGTATCCTTTCCCTGGAGTGGGGTGGGAATGGGGATTTTGCAGTATCCTTCCCCTGGAGTGGGGTGGAAATGGGGATTTTGCAGTATCCTTCCCCTGGAGTGGGGTGGGAATGGAGATTTTGCAGTGTCCTTCCCCTGCCATGCCCACCAAGGTACGTCCACCAAGCCACACCACGCCCACCAAGCCACGCCCACAGAACTGGTAGTAAAAAAATTTGGATTTCACCACTGCCTCCGGAGTACCTGCCCACCAGCCCTTGCACAGCAACGCAGCACCCATACCATCCAACTGCACTCCATAGAACTCATCCATTTGGTGGCCTGCTAGCAAACCTCCTGGGACTTGTAATTTTCTGCTGGCTTCCCCATTAACTTTGCTTGTTGCAAGCTGGCAGGAAGTTGCAAGTTGCAGTTATGTGAAGTTCTCACTTAATAACCTATGATCCTCACTTAATTACTGTGTAGTGAGGACTGTGGGTTTGCTGTTGATAAGTCAGGTGACAACATATTTTATGACTGCACCACTTAATGGAAATTTTGGTCCTAGTTACTGTCATTCAGTGATGTCTATCAATCAATATTTCTGAATTATTAACTCTAGCTTTGTATAAGAGATGAGACAGATAGCATTAGCTTTCTATCTGGAAGGTTGAGTCAACCTTAAACCGGTCAGGATTGAACTCCAGACTGTGGTAATAGAGTTAGCCTGCAATATTGCATTGTAACCACTGCGCCACCAGGCTCCTATACATTTGCCTTAGAAGAGTATTGCCAAAAAGAACCAGAAGAGGAGAAACTGCTATGCTCTGAAAAATGTCTTTAGAAATATTTGTGTCAGCACTGCAGACATATTATAAAGTATTTCTCATATTGCAGGCACCAAATGGTTGAGTTGATTTTTAGAATGCTGCTTTTAAATTCTCTGTTTTGGTTTAACAAGTAAAGAGAATAGTCTAATGAGATTGTTTATAACTGATTTAAATCAAGATTTGTCAGGTTTCTACTTAAAATAGAGAAAGGCATATGTCTTGTGTAGAAATGTCAGTGATATCCAAGCAACCTAAGGATCACAGATAGACAGAACTGATGTTTCTTCGGCTGGATGAATGGGGAGGGTGACTGGCAGGCATGCAGTGCTATTGGTAGTCTCACAAATATATGCAAGAATGTGATTTTTATTCCCATATCGCAGAATCACTTTGTGGAGGACAATTGGATTTCATGTTTGTGTTCTGGAACTTAGACAAAGATTCTATCTTAGAACTCTAAGAACTTAGAAGTCTAACTCAACATCTTGCAAAATTTATATTGTGATTCATATGTAAAAAATTTGCTCATAAGGATTAATTCAAAGTTAACAGTGTAATGTTTATTTAAGAACCATTTCCTGCAAGCAATTTTCCATTTTTCTTATGGTGACTTCCTCTATGGCATGTTATAAGCAAGTTTTATTTAGGTTTTTTGTTGTGGAACTAAGTTATAAAATACCTTTTGTTCTGAATGAGAAAGAGGCTTCCCATATAGATAATAAAATGTAACATCTAAGATCAGAGGTGAAGATCACTAACTGAATATGTTTAAAATATTTAAATAGTTTGCTACTAGAGACAGTAGTATCCTACATATGTCTGCTCAGAACATCTGCAGTAAGAACAGCAGAGTGTAGGACGTTATATAAAGATTTAAAAGATGATAATTTAGCCTAAGAGATAGAATGAAATGAATTAATGAACTCATTAATGGCTTAATGAGTTAAGATTTTTTGTTTGCTCCTCCCATCCCTAAAGCTTCATTCCATATTGTTCAAGAAAGTCTTTTTGAAGAAGCATTTGTGGTAGTCTAATGGAAGGGGAGAAGAAAAAAGAGGATGTTCCTTTGACTTCCTTAAATAAAGTTCCAGTCTAACAGCATTTCCATCATCACCCTCCAGGCTTTCACAACAGAGTTTGAAATTGACCAACGATCACATTCACTTCTTCCAAATGCAATTCCAGACCGTGGTAATCCTTCTTCCTCAGCATATCCAGCAAAGCAGTGGGAGAGTACACAAATGTTAACCAGACTTCTGTCCCTTAAATACCACAAGTTTTACAGTAACAAAATTACCCATTTCAAAAAAACGAACAGCCCCCCCCCCCCATTTTTCAGTAGGTACATTTGTGTATGTTGATCTGGTGGTTTGTTAATAAAAATAAGAGGTTTTTAGAGTAGAAATAAGGGGAAGTCAATCACAAGATAAAAGTAAATTAAGGTGTTTAACAATAGTGCTGTGGAGTGCTTCAGATCTGATTCTAAGGAAAAGTATATTGGAGTGCCCAGAGATGTGGACATGATCTGTCTGCAACATCATAAACCAAACCAACCTGTGGAATCTAACAGGAGTCCAATTTAAATCTTCCAAAGGCTTCCTGGCAATCTTCCATTTAAAACTATCTGAGAGTTGAAGCTGAAATAGTACCCCGTTGATTTTGATAACTTTCCAACAAGCAGTTTCCCAAGTAGGTGTTATCATGGTTGCATGGTGCTGCAGGAGCTGAATTGAAGAGGGGGGATTAATTATGAGGAAATAAATTCTGAAAAATGCATACTTAAAGAAA
Source organism: Thermophis baileyi (assembly GCA_003457575.1). Classification (NCBI taxonomy): domain Eukaryota; kingdom Metazoa; phylum Chordata; class Lepidosauria; order Squamata; family Dipsadidae; genus Thermophis; species Thermophis baileyi. Next base: position 1,962,211 of record QLTV01003253.1, read on the forward strand.
CAAACTCCAGCAGCAAGATGATGAAGAGAGGGTGCGTGAGTAATAGCTTACTTGAACCCAGGAGCTAGGAGCAAAGATGAAGCAAGAATTATCATCAGGAAGTAAATAGAACATCCAGAAGGTATGCAAACCAGCTGTAGTTTCAAACAAACCAGACAAGACCTAATGGCATTAGGAGATGCATCAGTTTCAGAGTTAAACCTAAAGTGATATAAAACACTTATGTGGAAGTTCCCAATTTCTGTTATGATCCATAGTACACATTATTACCTTTAGTTCTGCTACAGATGTACTTAATGCTACCTTCTCTGGGCTGCAAAACAAGTTGTAGTTTTTCTATAACCGTTTGCTGTTTTCTGCTGGTTGTCCTGAGTGTTGCAGGCTAGATTTGGTAGCCCCAATTTTTTATGACAATTTAAAATCAGAAGCTACAAAAATACATTTTGGAGGCTACATTCAGAATGTTCTGTAATGTAATGAAAGCCTGGGGCCTATGCTGTTTTGAAATGCTTTCATTGAGTAAAGTATGGAGGGATGTTCCTGAGATCACAAGAAAGATATATTCTTATCTGAACTCCCTAACAGGTTTAGTCTAGCATCCAAACTACGATTTCAGGTGGTTCTGGTTTTCATCTCAAACCGTGTGTCTGAATAGGCTTGTGATATATTTTCTGGTAACAGCTGTATTTTTATTTGCGTTTTGAATAATAGTCCAGTGCTGATCATTACAAATATTGGCTCTGTGCTTTATGGCTGGGGAGTTGGCTTTCATGCCCAGTGCAAATAATGAATGAATAAACAAATCCTCTTGAGAACAGAGCCATTTTAAGGAGCAATAGTTATAACAAGGGTTGCCAACCAGTGGTGGGATTTAAATTTTTTTACTATCGGTTTTGTGGGCGTGGCTTGGTGGGCGTGGTGTGGCTTGGTGGGCATGGCAGGGGAAGGATACTGCAAAATCCCCATTCCCTCCCCACTCCTGGGGGAAGGATATTGCAAAATCTCCATTCCCACCCCACTCCGGGGGCNGGTTTTGTGGGCGTGGCTTGGTGGGCGTGGTGTGGCTTGGTGGGCATGGCTTAGTGGGCGTAGCAGGGGAAAGATACTGTAAAATCTCCATTCCCACCTCACTCCAGGGGAAGGAAATCCCCATTTCCTCCTGATCAGCTGGGACTCAGGAGGCAGAGAATAGATGGGGGCGGGGCCAGTCAGAGGTGGTATTTACCGGTTCTCCAAACTACTCAAAATTTCTGCTACCGGTTCTCCAGAACTGGTCAGAACCTGCTGAATACCACCTCTGTTGCCAACTGATCAGAGGTGGGAAAGACGCATGCTGGCTGTTCCTATGATTCTAGGAGTAAGCGAATATTTTCAAAATATGGGAATAAACTTTTTCACCAGTATGTTCAACTGCTGTAATGAGCAGTGTAATGGCTAGCATAAAATTTATCAGTTATCACCAGTGTTTCTGACTCCTCTCAAAGAGTTTGTGTGCAAAATTGCTTGAGAGTTAAAAGCAGTTAACATAAGTGGCCTGCTGTGTGGAAGAACAGACCCAAATTCATTCAGATAATAAGTAAATAATTGGTATGTACAATAATTGAATAGGTATTGTATTTGATAGTGAGGGAGCGAATTTATAGACAGCAACACTGGATGACTAGAAAAACATTTCTTGTGGCTATATGTCGTGTTTCCCCGAAAATAAGACCCTGTCTTATATTTTTTTGAACCCTGAAATAAGCGCTTGGCCTTATTGCCATGCACTCAAAAGCCCGATTGGGCTTATTATCAGGGGATGTCTTATTTTGGGGGAAAACAGGGTACCTGATATGTAGTGTGAAACCAGAACTAGATATCCTACTAGGGCCTAGGCCCATTCATCAAATCTGTCATCTTCCAATAGTGCTGAATCAGCTACTTCCAGAAAACCCATAAGCAGGCAAGAATACCGTACTCATTTTGTGTTGTTCTTTCCCAGTAATTAGGTATGGAAGACTACTTCTCAATCTTATTTATTGATTCTTATTATTCTTATATCTGCTTTAGTACTGGGAAGAAGCAGAAGTATTCTTCAGAAGTATTTCCTTTTTTTCCTCACCCCACACAATCTTATAGAAGCCCATGGTCTACTGAAGTTCAACAATACTTAGACAACTTGTTCTCAGATAATATGCAAGGCCTTTTGGGATTAAAAAGAGCTTATTCACAGTGACGGTGGTTTAGAATTGCAGCCTGAATCATCTTTTAGTTACTGTATGTTCTGACTAATCACACTTTCCGATAGATGGCTCTTTGTGCATTGCTTCTTTTTTTAATAAATGCAGAAGAGATACAAGTGGAAACTATTATTAAATCACCTATCTATTAAGAATATACAGCACTAGTATTGTGACTGAATTTGTACCCTAAGTTTATAAATTACATAGTATGGATGTTTATAACTCTTCTCTCAAACATTTGCAAATCTACTTACAGTATTTTCTTTTAGCAGCCACTGCAGTGTCTGATAATTTTAAGAACTAGACAACTAAATATCTAAATAGCAGCATGTTTATGGTAGTTTTAATCAGAATGAAGTTCCTTTTAGTGGAAAAAAAGTATAATAGGAAAGTTCTCCTTTCCTTGTCTGTCAAGGTCCCTGTCATACTTGTTATCTCTAGGCATAATTTATTGAAAAAGATATCCTAAATAAATCTTTTGCTTGTTTGAATGACTTTTATGTGGGATGGCCAGATGATAAGCAGGATATACCTGCTGCAATTCCTTTTGCTTATCACTTTTGGGCTTGTTTTACTTCTGGCCACTAAGTAGAAGACTTTTAATGGGCTTTGCATAGAAAACATTGCACAGGATAACTTTAAAGTGAATTTTGTGCACTGAATGCAAACAGTGCAACGTAGGACATAGCAGGGCACTGAATTTTTATTTCTTAGGAGCCAAATGTTGATTAAACTGGAAGAGATTCCTTTCGCAGAAAGAGAGAACGGATTTTCATTTCTGTTTTTCCACTTTTTCTTAGTGTTTGAGTTTGCTCTCAATTTTGGTAACTGTTTCCTTGCAGCTTTGCGTTTCCAGCAAATTATTCATTGTTCTGGCATGTCTGTGTTGTCATATAAAGCTGAGAAAAATGCTGCCTCTTTTTCTGTTTTCCGTAGGATAAGATTTTTGCAAGTTAACTTGCTTTAACTTGTAGAAGTCTTATCCTACCTTAAGATCAAACCCGATTGAATTGTTATTACTAAGGTTTAGGTCATTTGGAAAAGTAGTGTCAACAATTCTAGGTTGATGGTATAAAGTAACCACAATATGAGCAGAACCACCAGTCCACGTGACTAATTGCATAGCTGGATTTTCCCTTGTAAGGAAAATAGAACAGTAAAGACATATGTTTTCTGTTATATGCTAACTTTTTCTTTGATGGCTCTGAATTTATTCAAGCTCTTAAAAAATATTTAAAATATTTCAGAAATATAACTCTGGAAAATTATGTGCTGCTACTGTATATTTTAGAATACTGTACATTGTCATGCTACAGGAAATAAATCAAACCAAAGTTTATATAAAGGGATCTTATTTCATAGGTAGGAAGAGAAATAAATGTCCCCCTTTTTTCCAGACACTAAATGGTTTGGCATTGGAAATAGAAGGGAAATAGCAGTGCCCAATTTTTCTTTTTTAAAAACAGACCTTAGAACCGTGATGGCGAACCTATGGCACGTGTGCCCGAAGTGGCACACGGAGCCATTTTGCCTGGCATGCACGGCGTCGGCCATTCCTCTTCCGGGTTTCTGCCGTGCATGCGCACGCGCCGATCAGCTGGCCTTTGTGCGTGCGGTAGTGCCGGAAACCGGAAGAGCTGGTCTTCCATTTTCCAGCGTGAGCATGCACGCCGGCCAGCTGATTGGCACGTGCGCATGTGCACTGGAAACCAGAAGTAATTTTTTTAGGGCACACATGCCCCCTGGGCAACTCCTCTTCCTCATCGCGGCCCAGACGAGCGCGCGAATTGCTCCATTTTCGGCACTCGGTGCCACACGCACGCACACACGCGCCCTTTTCGGCACTCAGTGTCGAAAAGGTTCGCCATCACTGCCTTAGAACATAGATTTGCAGATAAGTTCTGTAACTATTGTGCAGCTCTCATCACGCGCATTTTTAGTCTTATATTGACTCCATAATATTTGTAAGGTTTGCCTTCAGAAGTTGTGGTTACTCCAACACTGGAGGTTTTTAAGAAGAAATTGGACAGCCATTTGTCTGGAATAGTATAGGGTTTCCTGCTTTGCAATTCTAGGCAGGATACAGAGTATGAATAATTAAAATTAAAGCAACTGTCATTGTTGCAAGAAAGATTGGACAACTGTCTTTCCGTCTGATTATGGAGATGAGGATGGATTCCAGACCCTTGCAGTGATGACGTTATCTAGTTATCTAATGAAATATCTGCAAGCTGAGAGACCACCAGAAACTCCACTTTTCAACCCTGAGCTTCAGATATTCTCTTGTATTGGAATAGTTGTTTTCTGCATAATACCAACTGGCCATTTTTAGAGCACTGGTTAAGTCTCTTGTGGTCTTATTTACATGGATTGCAAACTATTTTGAAAGAGTACAAGATCTGTTTTTTAAACACTATACTTGTAAGTGGCACCATTGAATACTTCATGCCAAGTGTCCCCTTCTCCCTGCTGAAATAACAAGATTGTGGACACACCACACCGTCACAGTAGAAGAAAACCAGGATGTGGCATAATGGAAAGCACCAAGTTATACCATAAACAGACTGGTAGGAGACTCCCAAACAGGAATTCTGCAGAAATTAAAGGGTATGACTCAGAATGAGAAGAGAAATTAATTTTTTAGACAAAAGTACTTCTTATTAAAGAATCACCTCCAATTCCTTTCTTGATATGCTGTGAGTGAGACAAGGCAGTGTAAATCTGTGGTCTGAGAAAACTTCTATTGGCTTTGTTCCCATTACCATAGCAATTATGCATACTAGCTGGGTTCACACATTACAGAACACTCACAATATGGTTTCCTTAATTTTGGTTCAGTGTGTTGAACACAGTAATCTTACCTTTTGTGATGTGTAAATCACATCTTTTGGCTTAATGTATGCACTATTGCAAATCCAATCTATTGCAATGTATTTTAGTAAATCAATGTTTCCTAACCTTGGTAATTAAGATGGGTGAGGTTCAACTGTTGTCCAACATGCTGGCTGGGGAACTCCGGGAATTAAAGTACACACATTTTAAAATTGTCAAGGTTAAGACAATAAATCATAGTTAAAGAAATCAAAGCTTAGCATTATGCACTATCCTGGCTACAGTGTCAAAACAAATGGACAATCTAAAACATCTTCAGTTGAGTATTTCTTGCATTTTGTGCCTCAAATGAATATTGTGGAGAATGAAAACTTTTTTCGTTTATAATTAATACCAGTTTACTTGAAGTGGTTTGAAGACATCCTTTCTACAATCATTTTGCTTAAAAGTGAAAGAAAAGGGGGAAAAAAGGAAATGCTATTACATTACTTCTGTGATACTTTCTTCAGAAAGGAAATGTTCAGAATAAACACTATAACAACGTTGTCTCATTTGTCAGTTTCAGCAACCACACCCTTATATTGCATAACAACAATGTACAAATAAACTCCTAATCAGCCTGGCTTTGATTTTTTTTTTCAAAGTAGCCCTTCTGTTTCTGCATAAAATGAGTTTTGTAGCCAGATTAAGCATGAAATTAATTTAATATTTACTGTACTATATTTAATAATACAGCAGTATTTGAGAACTTCCATGAGCATCTAATATACCAAATGGATTTTATAGCTATTTACCGGTAGTTATTAAGATTTCCTTAATTTCTCTAATTTCCCTAATTTCTCTAAGATGGAGTATGTATATATAAAATGTGGGTAGAAGTATAAACAGGTCATAGTTATTGTAAATTAAAGCTATCTAAGTCATTTTCTATATATATAGTGAATGGAAACCATGGTTTGATTAATCAAGGATTGGCAAAGCCACAGTTGGCTGGGTTCACATTCCTATTCTAAATATAAATTATGATTTAGGCAAATAACACCCAAACAAAAACAAAGCATATATTGTAAAGTCCTTGTCAATCACTTCAGATAACTTTTTTGTTAACTACGGTACTATATCAGTTGCTGATCTGTAGAAAATTACAGAGCCAATCATCATAATTATTTTGAATAATAGTACATTATTCAAAAATTATTCAACATTGCCAAGAAAATTGCTTTCCGCATTCTCTAAAGAAGATGGAGAACAAATCTCTTTTGGGTATGATGGCAGGATATGACTGAGAACTTGCTATGAACTCACATTTGGCAACGAATGGATAGTGTGGTTGGGTGATATAGGAGAGCCAAATATTTAACTCATCCATGATTATCCATCCAAAAAATGTTTTAAAACTGCTTTTTTCTAGGTCAACTTTATATGCTGAATTTAAAGCCACCTGTGCTTTGCTATAGGAATCCATTACTGATCCAACTCTCAACATATGACTTCCCCATCATTTCTAATTATTTATCCAGCATTTGTTGGAGAGGAAATAATGAAACTTATGGCTGGCCTGTACATTCAACAAAATACATATCAAGATACTTGATACTAGAAAGTTAGAATATTTCCCCCAGAATGTTAAAGTGAAAGACACATTGGACTCATTCTCTTTGGACTTCTGTATGAATACAGAGAAAGTTCCCTTTTGAAATCTGAATATTTTCTCCGATGACTTTGCTAAATATAGGTTATGACCAGTTGTGGTTGACTTACGACCACAATTGAGCCCAACATTTCTGTGGCTAAGCAAGACAGTTAAGTCAGTTTTGCTCCATTTTACAACCTTTTGTACCACAGTTGTTAAATGAATCACAGCAGTTGTTAAGTTAGTAAGACAGTTGTTAAATGAATCTGATTTTGCTTGTCAGAAGTTCGCAAAAGGTGATCACATGACCCCGGGACATTGGAACCAGCATAAATACAGGTAGTCCTCAATTTACGACCACAATTGAGCTCCAAATTTATGTTGCTAAGTGAGAAATTTGTTAAGTGAGTTTTGCCTCATTTTATGACTTTTCTTGCCACAGTTGTTAAATTAGTAACACTGTTGTTAAGTGAATCTGGTTTCCCCATTGACTTTGCTTGTCAGAAGGTCACAAAAGGGGATCACTTGACTCTGAGACATTGGAACTGTCATAAATGTGAGTCAGCTGTCAAGCATCTGAATGTAAATGCTGCAACAGTCATAAGTGTGAAAAATGGTCATAAGTCACTTTTTTCAGTGCCGTTGTAACTTTGAACAGTCACTAAGCAAACTGTTGTAAGTCGAGGACTACCTGTATGATCCAGGTGCAAGCATCTGAATTTTGATCACGTGACCATGGGGATGCTGTAATGGTTTGTAAGTGTGAAAAGCAACCATAAGTAGCTTTTCAGTGCTATTGTAGCTTCGAACAGTCAGTAAACAAATTGTTGTAAGTCAAGGACTACTTGTTGATAACTTATTCTAAACAGATAACATCTTGTAACATGGCTCAGAGGCATCCAGAGGAATGCAGTTAAAGAGGATTTGGATAATGCTGCAAACATACATGTGCTGGTTAGTTAGAATGGCAGTGATTAGCCAGGAGGCTATTCGTCTGAAATGATATATTTGCCTGAAATGGTATAGGCCTATAGGGTTTCCTGCTTGAGCAAGGGATTGGACTAGAAGACCTCCAAGGTCCCTTCCAACTCTGTTATTCTGATGCAACACAGTCCCCCTTTGGCTAGACGTTTTGTCTGTGGTTGGATACAGGATTAATGTGAAGCCTAAAATTTCAGTGCTAATATTACTGCAGTATGCAGATCTTTTGCAATTTAAAGCAGTGTTTTTCAATCTTGACAGCTTTAAGATGTGTGGACGTCAACTCCCAGCATTCTCCAGCTAGTTAGCTGGCTAGGGAATTCTGGGAGTTCAAGTCCATACATCTTAAAGTTGCCAAGGTTGAAAAACACTAAAGTATCTTCCAGATATACTGATCTACAAAGCCTACCAGCTTCAGCCATCAGAGGTATTGCTCATAATGGCTTGGGAGGTGAGAGTTATAATCCAAGAGATTTGGAAAATATCAGACTGGAATAGTTTAGGTTTTTAGCCCATGGCCGTTGCGGTATTTGACAGCTTTGAATAATGTAGCATATTCGTGATCAGCAGTGATTTTCAAAATCTCATGGCCTAAGTTGGCAACTTCTCAGAGGAAAGCATTGTTTTTCTTATAATACCATAAGTGTCCTCTTGATAACAGATTTCCCTCTTTTCTTACAGGCTAATTGGCACAGCATCAGTAGCACTCAAGGAACTAGTTGGCACGCAAAGTAGATCTCTTCCATACAAGCTCATTCCCCTGCTAAATGAAAAGGGACTGGAAACTGGAGTAAGTGCCCTCTTTATTTTTATTATTTAGCTGGATGAAATGTTTCAAAAACATGGGGAACTTTTCGGAAGGATAAATCCACAGCTGCAATCAAAATTGGCTGAGAGGGAAAGATCAGAACTGGCAAGATGATTACTTTATGAATGAATGTATTTACGTTAAAGGGACTAACAAAACAAAAATATACATGTTAAAAGGCAAAAGATCTATACATTTGTTTTTAGTTATTCTAATATACTGCTTCAGCTACCGTACTGTAGCATCCTTCTGAAATGCAGCCCACATTTGTCTAAAATGCAATGCATTTAAATACTAAATCCATAATATTAATGTTAAAAGATCCAAAGAATTGGTGAGCCCAAATTTGCTCATACGGGTAGTCCTCGACTTACGTCCACAATGGGGACCAGAATTTCCATTGCTAAGTAAGTCATGTCTGATTTTACAACCTTTTTTTTTGCCACAGTTGTTAAGTGAATCACTGCAGTTGTTAAAAGAATCATGAGGTTGGTAATAATTGATTTTCAATGCTTTCCTCATTGATTTTTCTTGTCCGATGTTGGATGGGAAGGTCACCAATGGTGATCACATGACCCTGCTACATTGCAACCATCAGTTGCCAAGCACCCAAGTTCTGGTCACATGACCATGGGAATGCTGCAACAGTCATAATAGCAATAGCACTTAGACTTATATACTGCTTTCATAGTGCTTTACAGCCCTCTCTAAGCGGTTCACAGAGTCAGCATATTGCCCCCAACAATCTGGGTCCTCATTTTACCCACCTCGGAAGGATGGAAGTCTGAGTCAACCTCGAGCCGGTCAGAATCGAACTCCTGGCAATGAGCAGTGAGTTACCCTGCAGTAGTGCAATCTAACCACTGTGCCACCATGGCTAAATGGAAGATCCAGTTGTAAATCGCTTTTATCAGCGCCGTTGTAACTTTGAACAGTCACTAAACGAATGGTTGTAAATCAAAGACTATACTGGAGGTACAAAATAGCTTCAGGAAATTAAGAGAATATGTTATATAAGCAACGTGGGTGGCCTGCAGGTCCATAGAACCATCCATTGCAGCATTTGTAAGTTCTTTTTTCTTTTAATTTAGGCAACAATTGATTTGGTGGTAGGCTATGAGCCACCAGCTGGACCTCCAAATCCAAATGACCCAGGAGGAACTAACCCAGAGAGCACTGAAGGTATGCTACAACCACTATTCCCACTCATCCTTCCATAAGCAAAGATAAGCAATAAGTTGTCCCAAGATATTAGTTGCCTGCATTTTAGTATTACCATATTTTTCAGAGTATAAGACGCACCGGAATATAAGACGCACCTTAGTTTTTGGGGAGGAAAATAGGGGGGGAAATCTGCCTACCAGGTATTCATCTGGCTACCGTCCTTAGTCTGGTCAGCATCAGCACATTATTTTATCCCCTCGTTAGGGCTGAAAAAACCTTCTTCGGAGGGAGTAGCAATGAAAAAAACAGGCAAAGGGAAGATCGCTTACCTAGCAAAGCACAGAAGATCGCTTCAGTGTTAGCACCAAGATGGCTTCACTGTTAGCACCTCGTTAGGGCTGAAAAAGGGCTTCTAAAGCACAGAAGCTCAGCTGATTGTCAGAGGGAGCAGCAATGAAAAAAACAGGCAAAGGGAAGATCGTTTAGCTAGCAAAGCACTAGCTTCACTGTTAGCACCTCGTTAGAGCTGGAAAAAAAGCTTCGAAAAAGCTACATTCGGAGTATAAGACGCACCCAAATTTTCAGCTTCTTTTGTGGGGGGGGGGGGAAAGGTGCGTCTTATACTCCAAAAAATACGGTGTATGGAAGAGCTTTCCACTTTTTCTCTCCCTCGATCTGTGGATTGGCGTAACTTTCTCTCCATCTCCTTTGGCACTGCTATGAGAAGATCAAAAACACCTTTGGCTTTAAAACAGCACTGATGATGTTACCTAGTTTGGGTAATGAAACTGCAAGAAAACAACCAGGCTCAGAAAGCATCAAGGACCCTTGGTTTTAAAATAACTTGAGATCTCTACTGCAGCTGAACTAAAGGAAAGGAGAATTCCATTTAGCTTTAATTATAATTAAAGAAGAAAAGGTTTGAAGTTGGCTTGTTCAAACCTTAATTTAAATTTAGCCAGCATTTTCCCAAGTTTAAACATAATGGGGGAAAAAATACCCTCAACAACACTATGGAATAGGAGATGTAAGGGGGAATGATGGCTATGGGACAATTAACTACACTGTAGATCAGGGGTGTCAAACTCAAGGCCCACGGGCCAGATCCGGCCTGCGGGGTGCTTAAATCTGGCCCACGGGGCTGGCCTGGAAATAGCAAAGGACTGGCCCCCAGTGCCTCTGGTAGCCAAAACGGGGCACGGGGGGGCGCCCCCTCCCCCCCCCCCATTTTCAGCCTGGACAGCCTCCTGCAGCACTCTGCCGGCCAAAACATTTTCTGCAGTCTCACTCTAGGCATGATTTCTCAAATTAATAAGTGTGTTCAAGATCAAGTACCTGTATGTGCCTTTGAGTCAATTTTTGACTGCTGGCAACTGCCTGGACAAGTCCCTGCAGTTTTCTTGGTAAGTTTTTCCAGAAGTGGTTTGCCACAGACGCCTTCCTAGGGCTGAGAGAAAGCAACTGGCTGAAAATCACCCAGCTGGCTTTGTGCCTAAGGCAGAACTGGAACTCATGATCTCCCAGTTTCAAGCTTGGTGCTTTAACCACTATACCAAACTGGGTGTCTCAAAGTCAGATAGTCCTAGATGAACAGCCAAACAGCTTTGTTAGCATGTTATATTCGGTCTGTGGATTGGCGTAAATTGCACAGCCCTGAATGCCCACCCCAATTCTGCTTAAAGTAACAAGGCTGGCGAGTGATACTCTTCCTACAGCTTTAAGTGAAGGACAACTATTACTAGATTGCCCTGGATAGCTGCCAGTCCTGCACCACACAGACTAAGGAGTGTGAATGAATAAATTGTGTATCTGACAAGTGATATTGGATAGGAAGGAAATGCTATCAGGGCAATCTAGTAATAGTTATACTTCACTTAAAGCTGTAGGAAGAGTATCACTCGCCAGCCTTGTTACTATATATAGGTGTGTGTGTGTGTGTGTGTGTGTGTGTGTGTGTGTGTGTGTGTGTTCATTCCTCAGGACATATAACAAAGTCCTTTCGGCCTTCAAAACGGAATTGAAACTGAAATCATATATTTCACATTAGCATTTGCAATATGCAACTGCCACACCCTACCACAAGGAGTGAAATTGTAAGGGGTGATCTACTACTGTAATGCCTTAATAGGAACTGTGTTGCCCAAATAAAAGATTTCAAATAAAATTATTATTCCACTGATGTCACCTAGTGTTATAACATTGAAGTGGATAAGTAGCAACAACATTCTCTAGTTCAAAATCAGCTTCTCTCAAAAAAATGTTTTTCCACATTCCCCATTGGACGGAAATCAAATTATTATAAAAAGAAAATTTGCTTATAAAGATAATAGGAGAGAAGTGGTTATTCTAAGAGCTTTATATAGTCCCACACAAATAGTCAAAAATAAAATTGTTCTTTTAAAAAATGCCACTTCAGGCTCCAAATGCAGATTTGTACAGTATTATTGTGATTTTGGTTAAAAGAATAAATTGTTTCCTTTAACTCGTTTGTGTTTAGTTAAAAACTAAAGAGACAGCTTATTTTTTTACAATACAATTTTAAGTTTAAAGGTGACACCAACTGGAAAAACTAGTTTTTTGTACGTTGGGGGAAGGTAGCGCTCTGCCCTTAAAGTATATTTTTCTTTTTACAAAGTTTTCTTTTCTCACCTACCGTAGGAATTAAGATAGCATATATCGGCTATTCAGCAGGCTGTCTATAAACTAATAAAATGGTTTTCATAACATAAAAAGCCAAAGTTTTTGGAGAGGCTTTAAATCATAGTAGCAACTATTTTGATCAGTTACAGCTGGAACAGGGAGCTTCAGGTCTAAACCTGATTTATAGAGACATGAGGTGAAAGTGGCTGGCATTGTTTCTTTCCCCACCCAGCTCTTAAAGCAGCTAATTTGATAACCAAACTGCAGCACATAGCAGAACTGTTTCTTTCAACCATCAATCCTACGTAACTGGAGGGGTAACAGCTCTCACATAGAGTTTGCAAAAATCAAAATTATTACTAGATGGCAGCACAGTGAGAGAAAACTCTCATTCTTTCTTGACGTCTGATGGTGTTTGTGCAATCCTGACAGTAACCCTATTTAATCTTTGTGTGTGATATAACTTTTGTTGAGCCTTCTATAACGTACTAGATAACCTGTGACCTGATGGGTCATTGTTAGAGATATTTCTTTTTCCAAACAGAGAAACAGAATGACCACAGGCAGGCAAAAAAAAAGTACAAGTGATTTTCAATTTCCTGTCGGCTTCCTCATTAAGTTTCCTTATGAGACGCTGACAAGAAGCATTGGAATTTTCCTTTCTCCCTTCCCTCCCTCCCTCCCTCCCTCCCGTCTTTCTGCCACACCAAGTTTAGGCTTCCTGCCAGTGTCTCCATTGTCTTAATAAAAAAAAAAAAAAAGGTTCCCTGAGGGGAAGGTGTACAAGGGTGTGGTGAATGACGGGAATGGTGTGACTTTGCTTATGGAAAGCTGGCAGGGAGCATGGATAATCACAATTGAGTTTACACTTTCTGCCAGCATCCTCTTGATTTTTGTGAAGTTGTCAGGGAGCATTGAAAATGATCAGCTGACCATGGCTGACCACAGCTGACTGGCAGCAATGAAGCAGCCACAGATTTGCCAAATTTCAATCCCACAGGTCTCAAATTATGGAATGTTCTGTAAGTTAGCCCATTTGAGCTATGTTGTTGCCCTATGATACACCGTTTTGCCCAACTGAAGATTACAGACATTCAGACACATGAGTTTTAGTACGGTAGTAGATAGATTGTTTATGCTTTGTGTTTGGTGTTTGCTTATGATTACCTTTGCCATTATTTAATGTCCAATTGCTTTGGTTATTTGTAATGGTTAAATTGCTGAATTCCACTTAGCAGCGCTTTAAATGCTTCAAGGATCAGATCGGCGCTGTTTGGATCATTGTCACATATCCTTCCCAAACTTGATACTCTCTGGAGTCCAGACCTGTTTAGCTAACATTCTCCACAGCCATCCTATCTGTGGTAACAATCCACAATTTAAAAACAAAATCTAAATGTATAACTACATTCCCATAAAACATTTTAAAATATTAATTCTCAAAAATATGCATCTCTATTTTTTGAGGGACATGTCCTCATGATGTTCCCTTTGTCTTGTCCCCGGCTAATGTGCTGCCTTGCGCGTGCGCACACACACACACACACACCCACACACCAGTGAGTCAGTGGATTTTATTCAATCCTCCCGCCCCCCCCCCTGCAATTCCAAGAAAGTCCAAACAACATGCATTTCCGGCTGCAACGCTCAGTCAGCAAGACCGGAGTTATACGGGAGTCCTTGGCAAACCCAATCTACGAAACCCAATACACAGTCCAGAGTCAGTCCAGAGCCCAAAACACAAGTTCAAGATGCACCAAACAGGAATGCAGAACAAGGAACTGGACATGTTGTTCCAGCAAGGCCCATCTCTTAGGATGGGATTAAATAGGCAATAGCAATAGCAATAGCACTTAGACTTATATACTGCTTTACAGTGCTTTACAGCCCTCTCTAAGCGGTTTACAGAGTCAGCATATTGCCCCCAACAATCTGGGTCCTCATTTTTTACCGACCTCGGAAGGATGGAAGGCTGAGTCAACCTTGAGCCTGGTGAGATTCGATCTGCCAAACTGCTGGCAGCTGATGATCAGCAGAAGTAGCCTGCAGTACTGCACTCTAACCACTGCGCCACCACGCCTCATTGCCGGTGTGGCTCTTCATGATGGGTGAGGTTTCCTCCTCGCAAGTAGCCTGGCATTGCACCTGTCTCCTTTCCACCCTATGTGTCCTTGGATCTGGAGCAGGTGTGGACTCCACCTCCTCATCTTCGGCTCCTCGCCTGGAGCTTTCAGGCTAACCTGCTGCAGCTGCGGCTTCCTCGGTTCAGGCTCAGACTGCCACCGATTGAATTAGCTGTGGCTGCTCCTTCAGGCAGGTTCCCACCACTGATCCTGTGACTCCATGCTTGCTTCCCCCAAGGTGCCTGGATCCGGCTCATTCTCCTCTTCCTCCTCTAAAATCGCATCCGGAGAGGAGTCCGGAGGCGGGTCCATGACGGTTAACTGCTGAGGCAGCCTAAAACTGCCTTTAGTAACTTCAGCTGAGAAGTGGTATTTTCATTATTCTCCCAATCCAAAACTTCCCAGGAAAACCATCGAGAACAATGTTTCTCAACCTAAGGAACTTTAAGATGTGTGAACTTCAACTCCCCAAATTCCCCTGCCAGCTTATTCACCTTGGATAAGCTACAGGTAGTCTTTGACTTACGACCAGTCCCTTGTTTGAAGTTATGATGGACCACCCCAAAAGCTACTTATGAACCAGTTGCAAAGTTATGGCCACTGTAGCACCCCCCACGGTCATTCGCCCTTATGGCCAACTGCAGGGACACTGCAGTGCCCCCATCTATCTCCCTTACCCAACCAGCCTCTCTGAGTCCCTGCAGGCCTTGTGTCTGCTTCCCATGCAGCCACTCAGGGATTTGCATGATTCGGCCTACTCCCCAGCCAGCTTCAAGGTCCAGCAGCAGCACCCAACCTACCTTTCGGGGTTTTATTTATAGCTTCTGAGAGAGTCTCCCAGCCAAGACTTAGCTTTCCTACAGAAGCAGCCTCATATCATTCTGCAAGCAGGTGCTATTCTCACGATCCTTTGGAAACTTCCATTTTTTTAAAGGTGGCTCCATTTCATGATTTATCCATCTCATTTATTCAGCCCTGGAGATAGCACTTTTAGAGATCCATATTAGTGCTGGGATCTTTCAGGTTCATTCCCTTTTTCTTACTGTGCTTTCAAGAAGAGTAACATTTGAAATTGTTGGTAGATGGTGAAGAAGATGGCGGTGAGGAGGTTATGCCTGATGGTGGAATTGGAGTTCTCCCCCAAGTTGGTCCAAGCGGTTCCCGTGAAGTTCAGCTTGCTCGACATATTACCAAAGGAAAGAAAAATCGCAGGGTGCTTTCTAACAAACCTCAAGATTTCCAGGTTGGAAAATAATGAGTTTTATCAGTAATACGGTAATCCTAACACTAATAATTTACCCGAGAGTAAGCACCACTGAGTACAGTGAAGCGTGTATTCTTACATGAAGCTTACTTCTTACATATAAGGCATAGGTTTGCATTGTGGTTAGTACAGTTTGGGCAACATATTTATTTTCTATTTAGAAATCTCTTCCACAAGCTGTTATTTAAATCTTGGAAGATTCTTTTCCCTGATGTAACGTTTTTGGCTCCAGTTCATAACAACAAAGGAGTGTATAAATAAATTTGAGGACTTAAGAATAAAGACTGGGAATACTTGTTGCATTCGAAGTAACTTAATAATATCCACTATGCTAATTATGAAAAATACCGAAGCATTAGTCAAATCAGGGATTTTTAACATTTTTGTGACATAGATCCCTGTGACAGTCTAGAGAACCTTACAGACCCCTTCTAAGAAAAATGTATTTCAATGCATAAAATTTACAAATTATCTAGTGGCTGTAAATTACTCTATTATTAAATGAAAAGATCAAGATTACTGAAAATACTGTTGTATTTAGAAAAATGCAGTATCTGAATGAACTTTCTCCAAACTGTTCCCTTTCCTAACACGTTAAGAGCAGGGGTGAAATGCTCCCGGTTCGCTCTTACCTGTCGGTCGCCGTAGAGCCGGTCGCCAAGATAGCGCGAGGCGCCGCCCACCTGATCGGACGCCGCCATTTGGGTTCTTTTACCCTCTGCGCATGCGCAAAGTGTTCTGTGCATTCGCAGAGGGTAAAAGAACCCAAATGGCGGCATCCGGGCGGGTGGGCGGCACCTCACGCTACCTTGGCGACCGGCTCTATGGCGACCGACAGGTAAGAGCGAACCGGGAGCATTTCACCCCTGGTTAAGAGTACAACTTGGAGAATGTATACATTAGAAGGCAGTATGTTGTTGAAGGCCACACTAAATATTCATCGTGAATTAGAGTAGAGGGGCATTTCTTTAATTCTTTGGGGAAACTTGGATTTTTTTTAAACACATAATGGAAGTTCTCATAATAGGTATGCTCCAGGAGAGCCTTGCCTGTTTCTAAATTGCAGCCATGGTAGATTTGACCACTCGCATATTATCTTTTCTAATGCCCTCTTCATATTCTTTATCATACTATTCTGCTTTTGAGAACGTCCTGAGGCTTAATTATGATTTGATGGCTCTAGTGCATGATAGATTGTGATGTGCACCTAGATCTTCTTAACTGCAGAGATAGCCGCCCTTCTCCTTCTATGCCTGGGGATACTCCAGATATACCATGATCAGGTCCTCATGAACATAAATTCCTTGGATGAGCTCTTCATATTCGGCTCTGTTATTTGGAACTAATGAAACAGAATGTTGTTCATTATAATTCAATAACTGACAATCCCATTCTAATTTATTTTAACAGGAAAGCACTCAAAGCACATTCAATTGATAACAGCCAATTAATAGAAAATGTCACCGATCTAATATATGTCATTGTATTACTTGTTACCAGATTCGTGTTAGGGTCATTGAAGGACGTCAGTTGTCTGGGAATAATATAAAGCCAGTTGTAAAAGTACATGTTTGTGGCCAGACTCACAGAACAAGAATTAAAAGAGGAAACAATCCCTATTTTGATGAGGTAAGCATAATATATACTGTATAACAAAACTACTGTATACTTTATAAGTTTAGCTACTATATTTTATGAAAATGGTAATTACATGCAGATAACCTTTGGAATGCCGATTTGGAAGTAAATCTTGTGAAACTGATGCAAGGTTATCTAGTTTAGTATGATTAGTAAAATCTCCTTCAAGTCCACATATGTTTCTTCTTTTTAGCAATAGTACAAAATTGTTGCTGTTCACCCCTTCAGAAATATTTTTTTGGTATCCTAGTGACTTCTACAGTTCCTGATGGTCTCCTCTCAATATACAAATTAGTTCTTATCCTACTAGGCTTTTTTGATCAGCTAAGATTAATGAGGTGTATCTACTGTAAATAAGTACAATTAAGTCTAAGTAACAAACACACGACTAAAAGAAAGACAGCTAATGGTGGAATATACTGCATATCCACTAATGAATTCAGGTACATAAGTTCATCAAAATCCATCCCCTAAACTGCGAATTGCAACCTACTGTGACAAGTGACTGTGAAGTCATATGAAGAAAAGTGAAATAATCTGTGCTGGTTCAAAGTTATCATTTATGTACAATATCCTCATGAATCAGCATGTTTCTGTCAGCCCCGAAAGACAGATGAACTTGAACTCCGAAATCATGTATGCTGAAACTGCTTTTATCATAAGTTTACAGTGACAGAAACTTGCAACTCTGAATGTGCCTCCTCCCTCCCTGCCTTTATCCTGTAGAGAATTAGAGGGTCAGGTCTAAAATGCATTGTCAAATTCCATTCCTGATCCAGATTTCTCTTATCTGACCATTTCCTTGGCTGTGCCTCTTAATGCCTCTTTTTTTCTGCCTCTTCCTCAAGGTTTATTCTCGCAGTTTTACAATGTACATAGTGTGTACATTGGGTAGATTATCTGAGACTCCAGGGCTGCTGTACAGTAGCTATCCAACATCTTTACAGAGCTACTGGTGCTGGGATTGCCAGACACTAATTGCAAAGTTTTGGGTCAAGTTCAGACCACAAACACTAAAAATTGTAAACTCAACATAATTTAATATAACCGAAGTGTCCTCCCTAAGCATGCATCCCCAAACAGGGAAAACAGAAAGTTTCCACATACATGTGACCACCCACTCTGTATTATTCCCCCACCCATATAGTGTGTCTGTCTATGAATATTCATATGCAGCAGGATCTTTGGAAAAAATGTTTAATCAAATAATTAGGACTTTTACAGAAGAATATTCCTCAACCTCCCTGCGGCATGTCTTGAATCAACTGTCTTCAGTCCAGTTCTCTCCAGATATATTGTTTATGTTTCCGTGAATTTCTGCAAGGGTGGGCGAGATAAATATGAGAAAAATACAATCAGTGGGTCAGGGCTGAAAGATCAGGTTCATAGATGAAGATCCAATTAAACTGATTTATTGCTACTCATGCCTCTGTACAGGGCTATTCTTAGCACCTGCTTGGAGTTAGATAAAGGCCAACAAATGGTGACTGATGTTGCACAGAGATGTTTGCAACCAGACGACACACTGCAGATGGACTGATAGAATGTTTATGTTTGTAATTGAAAAATAAAAAAACTTTTTATAAAAAATAATAATAAAAGGAATTCAAGGGAGCTTGGACTTAGTCCGCTAGTGGTTATATAGAGATTCTAGGGCAGCTGATCCCTCTTTTAACTCCACCCCCAGATTCTGCCACTTCTTCCCTTACACAATGGAATTCAACAGCTTAGCCACATACTGACATCTCATTTGTTTTAACAGGGTAACCATCAAACACCTCTCCGTTACACCCCAGTTTTTCCTGCAGATTTAGTCTAAAACTGTTTCCCCTTCCTAACAGATATTTTTCTACAACATGCACAATATGACGCCTTCAGAGCTCTTTGATGAAACCATAAGCATTCGGGTAAGGCAAATGAACGATTGTCTTTATTATTGCTTTACTTTTTGTTAAGTTAAAGTTATAACTTATTTTACTTCTTTCATTCCCTTAAAGGTTTATGATTCTTACTCTTTGCGTCCTGATAGTCTAATGGGGGAATTTAAGGTAAGCATTCTTGATGTTCCACCATAAATTCATTTGGAGCTTACGCAACATGAAATTAAAAGACAAAGAATCAAAACATGTCCTATTAAAGACATCTGTTCAAGGCAATATCTGCTTTTTTTTAATTTTGGAAATGTAAATGTGTGAATAGATACCCTCTTTCCAGTCTAGAATGAAAGAAATGGAAAAAATGAGTCCAAAATTTTATTTCATTTTCTTTTCTCAGGCTTAGAAATTATTTACCCAGTTCTGATAACTGTAAAGTATTATCTCTGCCTGAATTAATGTGAAAATACTCTGTTGGATTTAAGAACAAGAAGCAAAATCTGGGTTCAGCATTAAGCATATTGATGTGAGAAGGTTAATATCTATAACTGGTTTTGGAAACTGATTGTGTTTGTGTAGCCACCATAAAGCATTAGTTTGAGTATGGCTTACTTTTAATGTAAATATATTTTAGTTACACATGTTTAAATTTAGATCCTGTACTGCATGTGACAGAAGAGGCATTCAGATAAAGCCACATATATAGTCTATTATATTTATTTGATTACCCTATCATTAACTCTAAGGTGATAATATATTTCTATTACAGATTGATGTTGGTTATGTCTATGATGAACCTGGTAAGTATTCTTCATGCAAAATATCCCAGGTTGATTGAGACGTAATCATATCTAGTAATAGATGCTTTGACTAGGATGGGCCTAATTTTAAGACTTGATCCAGCCTGTATATTCAACCATAGAAAGAAGGGATATCTTTTGATGTTACAGTTATCAGCAGGGTACTAAAATTGCAATTTATAGTTATTCATTAAAAGTAAGTCTTTTTGAAAGAAATAGAGATTTTATGTTCACTCATAAAAATGTACAGTGTGTTAATAAAACCGCTAGTAGGAAAATCAACTATCAGTCTTTCTCTTTTAACATATGGTAGCATGAGTTGCTTGGTTGTGGTACGTGTTTGAGGCATTGAATTTAATTGACTTTTAAGTTACCTGAATGGTAGATATTAAGTGCCAGATACTCCATACCTATGACCCCTCAAGCTGCTTCTAAAGATACCACTCTACTGAAAGCACTAATCCAAGTTGTAACATAGCCTAGCTGACTGGTTACAGGCATGAAGTGAAGCAGAAGACTATTCCCCCAGTGCATTGAGGAGAAGGATCAGACACATCTTCCTTCTTCATCCCATTACTTTTCTCTACTCCTGTGACCTGTCATTTGACCTATTTCTGAATATGTTAAGCCTATGTCTAAAAATAGCCTGCCAGGTTGATGGCGTGGAAGAGGAGCATTGGGAGAGATCTTTCCTAGTTTACTTGGCACTCTTTCTCCCGCCCTGCTGGGATGAATACAAATCATGCTAACAAATATGGAGGGGGCATGCAGAGTGACTTCTTATAGTTAATAAGTGCTGGCTATAAGGGAGCAGTTAATAAGGAGGGAGCAGTTAATAAGTGCTGGCTATAAGAAGTCATGGCCATCAGCATCTCTGGAAGTAGTGTCGACAAAATGAGTTAAGAATAATCAGCATGAGGTTCCTCCCCAAAAGAAAGCTAGTAAATACTATGGCTACACGAATCTCCATGTTGGAAAAACCACCTATGTTCATCGGTGACCAAAGGTAGACAGTGGAACTCACCTCTCCTTTCTGGTTTAATCTGATCGGTGCAGCATAGAACCAGCACTCACCCAAGAGAAAATGTTGCTCTTATTTTTAAATGTATGCCTAGTGCTCTTATAAAGTATACAAGCAATCAACATAACATCCTTTGAAGTCAGTTCCAGCTCCAGTTTCACATCTTCCTTTCCCCATATCAGCAGCAGGAGCAACAGAAGAAACTCTTTTTCCCACCATCACAACTTACAAAAGATTCCACTATTTTAAAAAAAATTCATGTAAACATGATTTGTGACTTGGCTTCAGTGTTCATGTTCAATGTTCTTTTGCTTTTCAGGCCATGCAGTCATGAGAAAATGGCTGCTTTTGAATGACCCTGAAGACACCAATTCAAGCCCAAAAGGCTACTTGAAAGTCAGCATGTTTGTTCTTGGAACAGGAGATGAGCCACCTGTAAGTTTAGATGTGTATTTTTCCCCCTTCCAATACATCTTAGATTGGATACTTTATTTTAATATCCGTGTGAGGCTTTACGTTTAATGATAGAAGACACTCAAAGAATGAACCTGCTGATCCTTTGTTTCTTTTCCCTAGTTCTGCTTTATTCCGCTACTTTCCACTCTGTCGCCGCACAACCTCTCTTCCATGGCCTTCAACACCGCTGCCTTTTGAAGGTACATCTCCCCTTAACCCTTTTCACATTTTCATCTCTTGGGTCCAGCTTCTCCTTCCTCGTAATGCTGCTTTATTCCTGCTGTTTCATTCGGTCACAAAAGAACATGTGAATATTTCGTGGGAACGTCAAGGATTCCCATTCTAGAACATTCTCATGTCTGGACACAATTTTCATAAGCACTCTCTCAAAAAGGTCAACTTTTTGTGATTGAATCTGCCTAGTTAGAAATCACTGTTTAAAGAAGACAAATAACTCAAATTATTTCTACCATTATCTCCAGCCCTCAAGAAGCTCTGTTATTGCAGACAACTTATATATCTTTTTTCTTGCAATGTCAGATATATTTCCAAATAAAATACTGGACAGCAGCCACATACTTTCCTTTTCTTAGACAAGCAATGAAGTTTAGACACATTTTTGTGGCATCTAGGCATACTCTTAGAAATAAATATTTTGATTAAAAATAATTTTATTAAAAAGGGAGTAAGGAGTGTGATGGGCATCAGTGGAAATATTTCTGTGCATATTGATATCTAAGACACTTCCCAAAGTCGGTCTGTTAATGAGACATGTGGTCTCCAAAATTGAAATATAAAATAAATATAATAAATAAATGCACATTGCTTATCCCTGTATCTTATTTGGCCTGATCTTTAAATTTTCCAAGATTAAAATGAATAAAGAATCCATTGTAGGCTGGCTGTTTGTATTTTTTTGTGATGATAATGTATTTTGCATATTTATAAACTAAAAACTAATCATGTTTTAGCTAAAGTTGAGCAGCATAAACTACACTATGTACAAATTGGGATCTGGAAATTCATATTTTTCATAAATAGTATTCACAGATAGTATTCATATTATCAATGTCAGCCAATGAAAGGTCCTGAAGCAGTTGAAAAGTTCAATGTTTAAATAGGATGGAGAAACTAAATGGGGATGCAGAATATCTTTGTAATTTCAAAAGTACTGCTAATGTGGAAATAAGCTATATAACTTTGTTTAGCAAATAAATAAATGTAGAAGAGTAGTCACCTGTTATCCTGACTTTTAAAAAGTTCCGTTTAAAGCAGGAATTAGCTATTCTTATCCAGAACTCATTATCAAATGCCATTATTTACAAAGTATAAACATTGGGAGGACACGAGAATACTGAAAGGATGACTAATTGCTATTATTTGCAACAATCTCAGAAAATCGACCACAGATACCGTTGTGATAGCCAAAACCTAAACCAGTTGGCTATATGAAATTAAATTAATAGGGTTAAGAAATATCTCACGCCCTTGCTCGGCATTATTCTAAATTATTTCAGATGATCATGCAGCATTCATACCTTATTGACAGTGACCTGCCTATATTAATTGGGGGGGGGGGGAACAACACACTTTGTAGGGAGAAACGAGAATGGAAGAGATATATAGGTAGTCCTCAACTTACAACAGTTCATTTAGTGACATTCAAAGTTACAATGGCACTGAAAAAAGTGACCTATGATCGTTTTTCACACTTACAACCATTGTAGCATCCCCGTGGTCACGTGATCAAAATTCAGATGCTTGGCAACTGACTCATATTTATGACGGTTGCAGTGTCCTGGGATCATGTTATTCACCTTTTGTGACCTTCTGACAAGCAGAGTCAATGGGGAAGCCAGATTCACTTAACAACCATGTTACTAACTTAACAACTGCAGTGATTCACTTAACAACTGTGGAAAGAAAGTTGAAAATGAGGCAAAGTTCATTTAACAGCTGTCTTGCTTAACAACAGAAATTTTGGACTCAATTGTAGTCGTAAATTGAGGACTACCTGAGCATATTTCCTCTAATCAGGAAAAATCATAACTTTGCAATCTTTGGGGGTATTAGCTGGTTGAGAAGAAAGGTTGCTTTTTTTAAAAGAATAGAATAACACTCAAATATGTCCCAACAGGTGGAAAACAGAGAACGGGAGAATGAAAATGATGATGTGGAAACCAACCTATTGCTCCCAGCTGGAATGGTCCTCAGATGGGTTACTTTTGTTCTTAAAATCTACAGAGCTGAAGATATTCCTCAGAGTATGTATCTTAGTTATCTATTATTAACATGGGGAAAAATGAGTGTGTTTACTATTTTGGAAAATTGGAGAGAAATATTTGTAGATTTCTTAAACTGCTACTACTGCTGCTGCTACTGCTGCTGCTAATAGTAATATTTGACTTCAGAGGCCCCCAGATCAGAAAGACTAAACTCAACCTGCATCTAGAATGCTCCACATTTGTCTTCAGCTGAAAACCTCTGTAATACTGCTATAGATTCAAAATTGGCTGTCTCCAGGGGCATTTCATAGTTTTTGTTAAAGGGAACCTAGCCCACATTGGACAGGTTATGATGCAAAGTGGGCAAATTTAGAGAAGGATAGATTTTCCTTTTTTTTCTGACTTGGACGGGGGTTACAGTATTTAAAAACACCATTTTAGGACTACAAAACATTGCAGTTTTCTTATATTTTCCCATCTACAAATAGTGGAAACCTAGTGAAGGCAAAAGGAGATTGATAATACCTATAAAGTAATATTTCTGTTTAGCAAACAAGTTTTCCTCTGTGATCAATTAAGCACATGTAGAAGAAGATTAGGTTTATTAACCTGACATCAATATTTCATGTAAAAAGACCTTTATATGGAACGTTCAGCTATGTGAATTTTCATTTGCTGTTTGAAGGGATACAGCCCAGATAAAGCTCTGGGATAAAGTGGTAATTCAGGAACCAGAATGGGGGAAAGTATTTGTTTTTCAAAGGGTATCAAAATTTGCCATAGTAGCACACATTAGTCATGGTAACGTTTGCTGTGTTTGATTTTTGAGTTTCTGAGGAGAATGGTTGAGGGCCTGACCACCTTTGCATGTTTTTTTATTTCTTTGTTTGTTAGATTTTTATCCTATCTTTATTACTCAAGTAACTCAAGGGAACAAACATACCTAATATTCCTTCCTCCTATTTCCCCACAACAACCACCTTGTGAGGTGGGTTGGGCTGAAAGAGAGTGACTGACCCAAAATCACCTAGCCAGCTTTTATATCTTAGGCAGGACTAGAACCAGGGGTGGATTCCAACTTACCTCGCTGCTGGTTCGCTCCCTCCCGCGCCGCGTGGGCGCGCCTCATGGGCGCGTGTGTTCTTTGCGTGTGCGCACATGCGCAGTAACAAAAAATCCGGGGGGGGGGAAACAAAGCCGAAAAAAAGATGGCGACCGCATGCACAGTGCCGGAAGTCGGCTTCTGCGCATGCTCAGAAGGAAAAAATTTTAAAAAAACAATTTAAAAAAAAATCAAAAAAAAGATGGCGGTCCCCACCGATCCGGTTCAGTGACGTCATTGTGATGTCACCAGCGGGCCACTACCGGTTCAGGAGAACCGGTCCAAACCGGGAGGAACCCACCCCTGACTAGAACTCACAGTCTCCTGGTTTCTAGGATGCCCTAGGGAAAGCAGGGAAGGGAAATTAGAACATGGTGACTGGAGGGGAAAACAGAAAAGGAAGGGAATCAAGTAGATAGCTGAAAATGACATTTGGCTAAAATACAATGTCATTGATTTGGACAGTTAACATCAAAAGGATACCTGCCAGTAGGAGTCAGGACAAAGAGGCGAAGAAGCTGAAAAAGGAAACAGAGAAAGCAACAGAAACTGGAAATTCTCAATAGGTTCTTTCTTAAATTATAATGAACATTTATTTCAAAACTGATCAAGTGTAATGGGTAAGGATACTGTTTTAATGTTGGAGGGGAAAGAAAAGAGGGAATGGAATAGAATCGTTGCTGCTGCAGCTGCTAAAACAATGCAACAAGCACTGTCCACTGTAATAGTTTATTGCAGTATTTCTCAAACTTAGCAACTTAAAAATGTGAGGAATTTCAGAATTCCCCAGCCAGTATGCTGGCTGGGGAATTCTGGGGGTTGAAGTTTATACATCTTAAACTAAGTAACCAAGATTGAGAACCACTGATTTATTGAATAGTTTAAGCATCTGTGGCATTTAGTGCTCAACGACACCATTTTGCACGTTCAGAAATATATAATCATGGCTGCAAGTTTTGAGCAATAGAAAGTAACTTCTTTCATTCTCTTTTAAAAATTTCTGTCCAGTGGATGATGCCTTTTCACAGACTGTAAAAGAAATATTTGGAGGAGAAGCCGACAAGAAAAACCTTGTGGATCCCTTTGTGGAAGTTTGCTTTGCTGGAAAAAAGGTACTTTGTGCTAATAACTGTATTGTATTATACAGCTATGGATAAAGTGTCTGATAACTACTCCTGCATAAATATGTTTTCACAGAGATCAAATAACAAAAATCTATTGTGGTTTGGATACAATTAAATTTATTTAGAAATGAACAAAGTATGGTTAATTTGATAATACTATATTTTTTATATTTTTAGGGAAATCATTGTGTATTACCATTAGTTATGTGTTAAATACATAGAACTGAGCAGAATTAAGTATTTCAACTAATATCTTTAATTACAAAAAACCCATATGGAAATATATGTATTTTATGTTGCTTGAAAAGACCTTGTCTATTAAGTAGAGTAATTACTTGGATGGAAGACTGCCAGTGAATACCAGGGCTTTGGGGTAAACTGGGAAGTCAAAAATTATCCCGCTAAAATGCATTATCAGACTTTTTGCAAATTGTGGCCAAGAAAAGTACATGATAGTATCCATGTACACATCACCCCTGCTCTATGGAGTTCTAGGCTGGTGCTATCTGCAGGACTACACACACTCTAGTGACATTTTCCCCTTTGAATCAGTCTTGCCCTATTGCCATTCAAGAATTAAGTGCCTGAGGTCTTTCTCCAGGCTCTGAGTTAGCTAACATTAACAGGATGAGCAAGTCTAGTCATATCTTTCTGGATAATAAAGAGTAAGGATTAAAAATAGAATTGATTTGGTTTAAATGGAAATGGACTTTTTCTTTGGCAGGTTTGCACCAATATAATTGAAAAAAATGCTAACCCCGAGTGGAATCAGCTTATTAATCTTCAAATCAAGGTTTGTTCTCTAGTATGTTATTATGCAATTAGGCTTTCGTATTTAAGAAATATGACTTCAGTAAATAACATTATTTTCTTTTTTCTAGTTTCCCTCAATGTGTGAAAAAATAAGGCTGATGGTATATGATTGGTAAGCTCTTCCTTGTTATGTAGTCAGTCTTCTACAAAGCAACTGTTAGAATTCTGAGAACAAATATTTTTGCATAAGCTGCACATATTTTTGTTAATGCTTACGCAAGCAACACTAATGCAAAGTGTAGTTCCATTTATTTGCAAAATTGCCTTAAAATAATTGCCTTAAAATTTCTTTTCATTCAGTCACTGGTCAACTTTATTTATTTATTTATTAAATTGATATAGCCACTCATCTCACATTGTGACTCAGAGCAGCACAGACAGTTAAAAACAAAAAATTCAAAATGATTAAAAAAACAAGACCATTAAACTACAGTTAAAATAGTGAAAAACTGGAACAAAAAAGCAAGAGAATGCATTCAACGTAAACACAATGCAACCATTTAACAGGGCTCTAACTTCCATGGGATTCCCCAGGCTCAGTGACAAAACCCAGTTTTAAGAGCCTTCTGGAAGGCCAACGTGGCTAGGGCCAATCTCATCTCACTGGGAATGATGCTTCAAAGCGAGGGTGCTACAGCAGAAATGACTCTCTTCCCTCCTTGACTGACAAGACCCAGGTCGGGACAGGTCAAGGCAGTGGTGGGTTGCTCCCGGTTCGGCCCGGTTCTTAGAACTGGTAGCGGCGGTGGCGGGAGGCTCCACCCACCCACCTGGGACGCTTCTGCGCATGTGCAAACCGGTAGCAATGGGTTTTAGAAACCACTCCTGGGTCAAGGTAACCAGGGAGAGGTGGCCCTTCAGATAACCTGACCCCATGGCATTTAGGGCTCTAAAGGTCATAATCAACACCTTGAATTGGACCCAGAAACAAACTGGCAACCAGTGTATTTTGTAGAATAGTGATGCAACATGTCCAATTCTAGAAGCACGGACAACTAA
Source organism: Thermophis baileyi (assembly GCA_003457575.1). Classification (NCBI taxonomy): domain Eukaryota; kingdom Metazoa; phylum Chordata; class Lepidosauria; order Squamata; family Dipsadidae; genus Thermophis; species Thermophis baileyi. Next base: position 1,989,930 of record QLTV01003253.1, read on the forward strand.
CTGCCTACACTGCTGCATTTTGCACCAGCTGAAGTTTCCAGATATTCTTCAAGGGCAGCCACATCTTGAGCGCATTGCAGTAATCCATTCAGAAGGTGACCAGGGCATGAGTGACTGAGAGTAAAGCCTTGAGTTTTTATCAGCAAATATTTGGACAGTTTTGTGGTTAATTGTGCTTATTTCTAGTTGATAGTTCAGATTGTCGGGAATAAGGAACTGAGATAAATCCCTGTTCTAAAAGAAATACTGTAGGGGATATGCTCTTTTTGAAGATTGCACATTGTGCCATCTGCTGGCTACCAGTGGAAGTGAAACCTTCCCACATCCATAAGATATTAGCTATATGACCATCTGCATTTTCTATACTGTTGTCTTGCTAACCAATATAGTTACTGTTTATATAATGAACACTCAGAATTTCACACTATTCATATAAGGAAATAGGACAGATACATAGTATTCTAAATGGGACTATTAGAGATACAATATTTAAAAATAATGTGTATTTAAAATGAATATTGATGGATTTAAATGCAGGGATCGTCTTACAAAAAATGATGTTGTAGGCACTACATATTTATGCCTTTCCAAAATAGCTGCCTCTGGTGGTGAAGTTGAAGGTAAGCCAGTCTCTTTTCTTACAGTAGATGTTTCCTCAAAATAACTATTACAAACTCAGACCAGAAAGACGATGAACACAAAGGAGAATCAGTGGTATTTCCTTAGATATGGTGCAGGACAAACACTTGGGAAAGTTTGCTCTGGTTTATCCAGATTTAATACTAACAAGTCTAAACTGGAATAATCATGCTAATTAGTATCATGCACATGATGGACTTCTTTCTTTAAATAAAATACTACTGGTTCTTTTATCTTTTCAGAATGATATTTAACGTTCTTGCCTGGCTAAATTTAGCACTGCGAATGATGTGTGTTGATTTTACTTTCAGAATTGTTATTTAGCATATGCTAAATAGTTATTAGCAATATATCATTTCACACAGAAAGAAGCAAGATATAGTTCTAAATCAAATCAAACAATTATTTTTAAGTGTTGTTTTTCTAGAGTTATCATGCAGGCTTTCTCCATTATATAGAAACATGGTTTGAAAACTCAAGGGATGGTTGGCCTTATTCAAATTCAAACATGCCAAAACATTTACACACACACACACACACACACACACACACACACACACACACACACACACAACTGTAAAAAAAAATAATATAAATATTTTAACACACACACACACACACACACACACACACACACACACACTACTGTAAATATATATAATATAAATATTGTATTATCATTGGATCAGATGGATACTTAACATTGTTTCTTAGCTTATTCTTTTGATTCCTATTTAGCAGGATTGTTTTTCTTTTAATCTGAAATTTTTATTCTTGAAAAGACATACTGATTATTTTATTTGTCACAGTTAATAACATTAGTTCTTCCGTATAAATGGTAGTCATATGAAAATCTGTTCCAATTCATGGAAATAATTTGAAACCTGTTTTAAATTCTATGTGGTTTGATTGAATGTTTCTTACTTGATAATATCTGTCATTTGTCTAAGCCATTCAGAATAGAGCTAGTGGTGGAGGTTCAATCTTGTTCATACTTTATCTCTTGTTTAAGTTAATGGGTAAGTCTTTTAAGGTAAAACAATAGTAACAACAACAAACCTAACATAGTAAGAGATAGTACTATGACTTTTTATAGTGCTCTGTGGATACCCTTGCTAGGGACACTTTACATTTAAAAAAACGAGATAGGATTATTTTGAGGTGCTCCTCACTGTCCAATTGATTGTAGTCATGACAACATAATGTACAGTTGTATGATTATCTCCATAATGATAGTGTAATTAATTGGTGTAGCTCTTGTTAAGTTCTTATGAGCTTTGACACTCCCAACTTGTTAAGATTAATTTTGAGTAAAATGTTTAATATTTTTGCTGAATACGTTGTCTTATTTGCTAAGCAATTTCTTGTCTTTTTATAAAATGCAGAGCTTTCATCTTCGGGAGCTGGGGCTTCATCATATGAAGGTTCATAATCATATCTTGGAGTGTAAAATGATTTGCTTTCTTTGGTCCAAAGTAATATTTCTTTCAAATCAAAAGAATTACCCAAATTATTGCTTAAAGTTGTGTGAATGGCTGCAGCAATACATTTATCTTTGTGTAAATAACATTAATCAGCTTGGCATAATTGAAAAAAAAAATGCTTTTGGCTTTTGCATGGCTGTATATCAGAGTTTTAGTGCAATTATTATTTCAGTGATCTGGCTGTACAATATCTCTGCTGCTAAAGGAGCTGTGGCTGGTTGGTGGTTTAAATCTCAGTGCTTCTCTTGGCTCAGTGAAAGTACAAACATATGAACAGTGTTAACCATCAAAGGTGACCCAGTATAATATTGGATAGCCCGGCCATCATGTGGTGTGGTTTTGCAGAAAATACATTGCAATATAACTTGGAGGAAAATGAATGCAAAATAAAGGAATTGCCAGGAAAACCAGTTCATCCACCCAGCTGCTGAGACTGCTCAGATACGTATCACTGAGTTTGGGGCTAAATGGGCTTTCCAGCTCTATGATCCTGGGGACTTGGGTTTTATCTGTGGCAAGTCTATGAATAAAGAAGTTCTTGTTCATAAGATGGCTAGTCAGTCATGTTTATGCCATGATTTTGCTCAGTCACTAAAACTTTGCAATGGGCTTCCTTGTGTGGCCAGATTTGGCCTAGTGGCTGCCACTTCCCAACCTCAGGCATACAGTGGAATTGGCTTGAACAGCTGAAATTGATAGATTGGAATGGCTATATATAGATGGAAATAGTCATTAATATTTAAACTTTCTCCGTGTAAATAGAAAAAAACATTCTCATTTTACTAACCATTAATATTTAACATTTTACCTTGCTGTAATTAGATTTAATTATCACACTGTGAGCCTTAATGTCTTCTAATCATGATGTTTGCTTATTAGCAAATACTGGAGAAACTGAAGTGGGCTTCTTACCAACATTTGGGCCTTGTTACCTGAATCTTTATGGAAGTCCAAGAGAATACACTGGATTTCCAGACCCATATGATGAGCTAAATTATGGAAAGGTTGGTTGTAGAATATTTCTAGAGAAAATATTTTTTTGCAGTTTTGTTTCCACACAAATGTTTTTGAAATTATGTTCCTTTTTGTTAAAAAAAAAGTCTGAGTTTGTTTTCCAAAATGATACAGAAATGAATTCTTCCATATTTTAAAGATTGAAATTATTTTGCTTCAGCTATTATGAAGGTTGAAGTTTTTTCCAGAATATTTAATATGAAAAGGAAACACTATGCAAAAATTGGCATGTATTGTGCCAATTTTTTCAGATTTAAGTATGAATGTTGTATGTGAAAAAGAATACCATGCAATTCTAGGCAGTATGAAAAAAATGCATTTCTTGATAAAAGATAGTTGGATTTATTTGCAGAAAATAACTAATTTATAGTTTCATGCTTCATTGTAAGATATAATTTGATTAATTACGTCTCCTGTTTTGCCTGCATATTTTTTCAAAGATTTCAGTTTTAAGATTTCAATGTTTGAATTGGAAATTCATGCACTGGATATATCAGAAAATTTCTAGTCTAACAGAATATTTGCATTATTCTTTTCCAGTGTTTTGCTGGAGCATAATACAGTGTTTATTTATTTACTTACTCCCATCTCAGCCAAGTGACTCTGGATGGCAAACAATCATAACAAAATTTATAAACAAAATTTCCATCATAATACAAAAATTAAAATACATATAGCTGGCAGCCAAGGAGAATATTACAATCTATGGTTGTTAACACTTCAGGACACAAAACCCTATACATGCTTAAGGGGCAGGCACATAATCAAGTCTTTAGAGGCTTTTTAAAGGCCAGCAGGATTGGGGCCATCCTGTGTCCCATGGCCGATAGTACCTGGAGCATGCCCATCTTGCCGACTGGATTGGACAGCTAGAAACAATTGTGAAAAGATGGTTCCTCAGGTAACCCAGTCCCAAACCATGAAAGGCTTTAAGGGTAACAACCAGGACCTTGAATGGCACTTGAACCACACTTGGAATACTGCATCCAGTTTTGGTCACCACAATATTAAAAAAATGTTGAGACTCTGGAAAGAGTGCAGAGAAAAGCAACAAAGATGATTAAGGGGCTGGAGGATAAAACATACGAAGCACAGTTGCAGGAATTGGGTATGTTTAGTCTAGTGGGGGGGAAAGGACTAGTGATGACACGATAGCAGTGTTCCAATATTTGAAGGGCTGCCACAAAGAAGTGGGGGAGTCAACCTATTTTTCAAAGCACCAGAAGGCAAGACAAGAAGCAATGGATGGAAACTAACCAAGGAGAGGTCCAACCTAGAACTCAGGAGAAATTTCCAGACAGTAGAATAATTAATCAGTGGAACAAATTGCCTCTATAAGTTGTGGGTGCTCCATCACTGGAGCTTTTTAAGAAGAGATTGGACAACCACTTCTCTGGAATGGTATAGGGCAGGGGTTGGCAACCCGCGGTTCTGGAGCCGCATGTGGCTCTTTCATCCCTCTGCTGCGGCTCCCTGTCGCCGGTCGGCTCCACAATTGATAGGGCTTTCGGTTAGGACAGGTAGAGGAAAAAGGATGCCCCGCTAGGAGGAGACTCTATGGTGGGGGAACTGGACTTCAGAATTGAACAGGGGGCTTCTAGTTAGGACCTTTGTGGCTCTTTGAGTGTTTAAGGTTGCCGACCCCTGATATAGGGTCTCCTGCTTGAGCATGGGGTTGGACTAGAACACCTCCAAGGTCCCTTCCAACTCTGTTATTCTGTTATTCAGCACCCAGAAACATACTAGCAACCATTACAGTCCATGGAGTAGTGTTGTTACATGTGCCAAATAACTGACATCATTTACTTCCCATGCAGCTGCATTTTGCACCAGATGAAGCTTGTAAATGCTCTTCAAGCCCCATATAGAGCACATTGTAGTAATCCAGACAGGACGTCACAAGGGCATGAGCGATGGTGAACAAGTCAATATAAATATATAAGGACAAATATTTCAAGTGTGCATAGGAGTGTAGAATATACCCTCCTATGCTGGAGAGAGACTCACATATATGCACACCCAATCTTGTTGCGTTGACAAGTTTCCCTGGCCCTATTTATAAGAGCCAGAGGGTGGCACACAAGAGGCTTCCCACTGCTTTCCACAAACAGCAGCTCAGGAGATAGTTATAATATATGGCTGTTAACACAACCAGGAGAAGAAAGTCATTTTTAAATAAACCAAAATTCAAGACTCTCTTAAAGGCTCAAAAAACCTCCCATCTTAACAACACATGCTGAAACCTTTTCTTGGGTTCAATAGCAAAGCTGGAACTGCACATTGTCAATAAACAAAAGAACTCTCTTATTCTGATCTATTCAATGTGTCAGTTGAAGAATATGGTGCTGTATTTGTAATGTAGGATATTATGCTAACTATACATTGAAGTAAATTGCTTGGGTTGCAGGGAGAAGGTGTCTCTTACAGAGGCAGAATCCTGGTCGAACTTTCTACACTGCTTGATAGCAAACCACGTGCTAATAAAATTGAAACTATACCCAGCGATGATGTATTAATTGTAGAGGTAAGTGGCATTTTGTTTCTCAGCAAACAGCTATAGCAATAGCAATAGCACTTAGACTTATATACCGCTTCATAGTGCTTTACAGCCCTCTCTAAGCGGTTCACAGAGTCAGCATATTGCCCCCAACAATCTGGGTCCTCATTTTACCCACCTCAGAAGGATGGAAGGCTGAGTCAACCTTGAGTCGGTGAGATTTGAACCGCCGAACTGCAGCTAGTAGTCAGCTTGAAGTAGCCTGCAGTGCTGCACTCTAACCACTGCGCCACCTCGGCTCCTCTGCTATCATAGGAAGAAGCATCATCTAGCTGATCTTTCTTGTTTGGAACAGACTAGTGCTTAGACATCATCAGAAAATCCTAGGCTATAAGCTTTTATAAACTAGATTGGACAGTTTAAAAAAAGCAATTTATATGCTGCCCATCTCCCCGATAGGATGACTCTATGCAGCTTCAGAACATAAAGTGATAAATAGAAAAGCAATTCAAAATTTAAAACTATAGATATTAAAATGTTAAAACTATAAAAAAAACAAAAAACAGAACCACAGAGAAAGATGGCACGGAGATGAGATCTTCTTATCCTGTCAACCTTTTCCGACAATGAGTGCCCTCCTCATGGCTCAAACAGCAAAACCAAGCTTTGCCAAGAAAAACAACACAGTTGTTGTTTCTTTTTTTTTTGCCAAGAAAATGACACAGGCATATCCATGATGTTACCAGGGCTACAAACCATCCCATCAGATGTATAAGGTTGACAACAAAACTAACTGTGTTGCAAAGGTGAAAAATTGAAGAATTAGTACTGTATGTAAACCTGGAAAAGCATCAGATGTACCTCCTAATATCTGCTAAAATTGCCAATGAATTATAATTTAACTTGTTATTATTTTGACCATTGTGGTATAGGATGGGTAGGTAGGTAGGTAGGTAGGTAGGTAGGTAGGTAGGTAATGGATGGAAGATAGATAGATAGATAGATAGATAGATAGATAGATAGATAGATAGATAGATAGATAGATAGATAGATA
>QLTV01003253.1:2006301-2041876 GCA_003457575.1 Thermophis baileyi
CATAATAACCAAAACATAAAATGATCAAAATATTACTGTTTTGTGAACTGCAGCAATTCGGATTACTAATAATAATAATAATAATAATAATAATAATAATAATATAAAATATTTAAATAGTTGAGGTTTTTACTCTTTTTATTTTCACATCTATATTCATGTATTTTCATTTTAAGAATCTTCCCCAACAAAAGGAATATGATTTTCTGAAATGCACCAGGCATAAACCCTGCTGTTTTTGAGAACAGTTTTTTCCCTTGTACATTTGTTGCATTCAGAGTTTTCCATCATTGGTTTCTTAAGACCCCTGGAGCATTACTACATTGCATTAGTTTGTGGCGATTTTTATGACCTATTTGCTGAATGAAATTTAATTGCTAAAAATTACTGGCATTTCCTTTCAGTAAGGAGTTGCCTCGCTTAGAAGGCAAGCAGAATGTCACCGTCCTTGACACACAGATCCTCAAATTGCGGGTCAAATCCCTCCATCAGATTCAGGAAGCAGCAATTAGACTCAGGAATGAAGCCATGGATGTGAAGACCACTCTGCCAGACATAGAAGATTGGCTGGACAAATTAATGCAACTAACTGAAGAGGTGAATGGATTGTATGCGTTGGGGGGAGGGGGTTGTTTGCACACACATACACACACACACACACATTTACTTGGGCGCCCATGGGCAAAGGACAACACATGCATCATGATCCCATGACATAAATGGCACGACTTATCAACTTATGTCAACTGCCACGATGCTGATAACATAATTGTGTCATTTGTATGTTGATGTCATGAGCCATAATGACATCACTCTGACATAATTGTGGCTTGTACAGACGGTGCTGCCGATGCATGCGTATATTGTAAATGTGAGTGGCATTTATAAGTGTACAATATATGACAATTTTGCAAGCTAGACTCCATTTCATCTGACATTGAAAATAAGTTGGCCTAGGAAGCACTTTAGAATGGGCCTGTTCACTGATAAGGCATTTCCAAGGAAGTCTACAAATAATGTCGGATATTAGCAAGACTAATAAAGCTATTTCATTGTTCTCTTCTTAATTGAAAACAAAAGCCACAAAACAGTATGCCTGACGTGTTTATATGGATGATCCGGGGAGAGAAGAGATTGGCCTATGCACGTGTTCCTGCTCATGAGATTTTACATTCAACAACATGTCCCGAAGCATCTGGCAAATATTGTGGGAAAACTCAGACAGTCTTTTTAAAGGTACTGTTAACTCCATGCATATCTGTGGCTGGTGAATCAGTCATTTCTAAATCAGGCTTGGTCCAGCATTTGGTGAATGCAACTTTTAAATCAATAGATAGGCCCAGGATTCTTTTGTTTGTGATGGTATCTGTTTTCTCCTAATTTGTCCAAACTAGAATTTTTGGTGACATTTCCTAGTATCTCCTAGTGAATTAAAGTAAACACAGCAATTTTTCTCAATCTGGTAGAAATCCTGAAAGTTATAGAGCCAATGCAGCTGAAGGATGCAAGATTAGAGAAAACTGAGGCAAACATTTCAGTTGGCACAATACACCCCTCTATAGAGAAGTCTGTTTGCTTTAGGTGACTGTATTTTTTATTTGTTTGTTTGTTTGTTTGCATCCCACCTTTATTATTTTTACACATAACTCAAGGAGACAAATAAAGCCAGCACACCTTCCTCCTCCTATTTTTTCCACCACAGCAACCTTGTGAAGTGGGTTGGGTTGAGACAGAGTGATCGGCTTAAAGCCACCCAGCTGGCTTTCATGGCTAAAGTGGGATTTGAACTCATGGCCTCCTGCTTTCTAGCGTGATGCCTTATCCACTAAACCAAACAGGCTCTAACTAATACCAGTCTACTGCAGAATAGTTATTTCTGTAATTAATGATACGATCACCATGGAAATAGGTTGGCAATGTCCTCCAGGTAGCTATTTTGGCACAGTGTGGGCTCCAACGTTAACCACCTCTATTGCCAACTCCAAGTGCTAAAAACTAAGATTGGGAAGGGCCTCCTCCCATTGCTGATGGTTCTGTTAGATATTAGCCAGTCTATCACTCAAGATTATTTGCTATCATTACCGTTGTCCAGGGCTGATCCTTTGCATTCTAGAGGAAAATTCAGAAAAATAGCTTAAACAAAAATAGGAGAAAAGGCCAATGTAAGGACATGCCATTTGTCCGTTTTAAACTCTGAAGCAGAGATAAAAAGTCTGTGACCTCTCATTTCCATCTCCCTGGCCAGCCGTACTGGCTGAGGCTGATAAGGGTTGGAGTCCAGCAATATTTGGAAGACCACGCCTGCTATAAAAGTCCGGAAGTAAGACTAAAACATGCTTCCAATTTCAATTCAGAAGAAAACGGTGTTTTAGTGGTTAGAGTGTCTCAACATAACATGATCTTCAAGCTGCTTATAGTAAGGAAATACTAGCAGTGATTACAATCTTCATTCTCGGAATTGGGTAGTGGCAAAGTATTGTAGGCTGACAATTGGGATTGGAAAAACAGGAAATAGATTAACCATCTGGCTGTCTTTGCTTCCTCTTAAGTCAAATCAAGGACAAGTTTATACTTTGAACCTCTCTGTTTTTCGTTTTCTACTTTTTTGAAGTAGCCTCTGATAGAAAAGGCATAAGCTACACTGTGGGGCACAAGTCCTGGAAATCTGTACTGTATGTCTTTTATTGTGATGAAGACACATTGGAAGTGACCTTTTTTCTTTTTCTTTCTTAAAACATACTCTAGTACCCACAAGACAAAAACAACAATGTCAAAATACCAGCACAGCTGCGAGTCAATTTTTGGCTTGGCTTGAATGCAGTCGACAAAAAATTCAATAGCTTTGCGGAAGGAGCATTCAGCGTCTTTGCTGAAGTGGTATGTGCCTAATCATTACTCTGTCATTACTCTGGGAAGTTGAGGTTTGGCCCTTACGCTAATATTCTGAAATCAGGCTTCAAGGATTGTTTTTCTTGTTCTTCTTTCTCAAGTCCCCTCAGGACTTGAAAATGAAAGAAAATTTTATTTCTGTAATGTGTTGTACAGCTCCTGTTCGTTTTAGTGGAACATGCATGGGAGACATGTACAGTGGCTTCTGCCAAAGATTGATCAGATCAATAGTACAACTACTTGTTCAAGGGTAAATCCTAATCTTTACCTTTATTAGTTAATAGGTCTGTCACTGGTATTGCACATTGCCATCTGAAAACATGAAAAATGTGTTGTTTTGTATTCCCCTACTTATTCTTTTATGTTAGTTGTCTTGAGTGTCCCTGAATATAAAAGTAGGAAATAAAGTGATAAACAAAATAATTCAGCAAAAGCCATGTAATAGATAACAGCTTCATAGCTTGGCATGATATCACCCTTCTCAGTGTTTTGAATCAAAGGACTTATTTCAGGCTGCTATAGCCCAAAGCTTGATTTTGAAGGTTGCAGGTGCTTCAGTTCAGACAGCTGCAGCTGTTATGCATGGCAGGTAAATATTTTGTGGTTGGAGGCTACACTTTTTTTGGGATGCACTAATATTACCAGAGAGGTTGGGTTTGAAACTTCAGCACTTCTTCAGAAGGATAAGCAGAATTGATCCTGGACATAAATATTTTTCTCCCCAAATTAAGCAACAATTTCCTATGGATTCAGGAGAAAGATCTAAAGGGGCAGTTTATAGGCCATAAAAACTTGTCTGAGGGAAGCTATAGGAATCTGCAGGCCATATAGGTAGGTTATATTTGGATTCACTGCTGTCATTAGAGAGAGAGAGATTGGTAAATATGCTGAAATCTTCATTTAATCTATAGTCCTAAAGCCTTTCCTTAGCTAAAGCTCTACAAAGGTTCCCATGTCTTTAGACTTATTTGAACATTGCTCAGGCTTTATTTGAGAGGCCAGCAAACTCCATCCTTGCCTCCTTCCACAATCTTCATGAATTTTTAGCTAATTCCAGTAGTTTTATTTTTTGAAATAGTTTTAGGGCTTCTCCCGACATTACTCACAGACCTGTGATGAACACAATGGAATCTTTGTAAAGCCCATGAATATTATTATGCAATATCCAAACAGTTTATAAGGTAATGAGAGAAAGGTGGAAGAAAGGTGTGCTTTTATGTTAAAAAATATATACATCTGCTGGGGAAGTTTCTTGAGCAATGATATATAAACCTGAACATTTATTAGACTGGGGAAGAGGTTTTATACTTGATATGGAGATGTCTTTTCTGTGTGGGCAGAAAAATACCAAGATCTGTTTTTGACAACTAGAATTTTAGGTTTCATTAGGGAGAAGGATATGAGAAGATGAAGAACCTGGAGACCCCTTGACTAGGAATTATTTATTTATTAAATGTATGTACCACCCATCTTATCTAGATGGAGATTATGGAGTAAAGCGGGAAGTAGTTAAATAGGGTTTTCTGCTTGAGCAGGGGGTTGGACTAGAAGACCTCCAAGGTCCCTTCCAACTCTGTTATTCTGTTCTGTTCTGTTTTGTCCTGGGAAAGGCTGGAGTGATGATTATAGACTTGAGTATAAAGAAGTTTTAAACATGTACCTGACTTTTTGTTTTGATGGCTTTGGAATGCTGACAGTGAACAGATTCATTTTTCTAAAGTTGTGTTTACTTTTTTTGGCAACAGTATGAAAACCAAGTTCTTATGTTTGGAAAGTGGGGAACCAGAGGGCTTGTTGGACGCCACAAGTTTTCTGATGTCACAGGAAAAATAAAACTGAAACGAGAATATTTTTTGCCTCCCAAAGGATGGGAGTGGGAAGACGAGTGGTTTGTTGATCCTGAAAGAAGGTCAGATTTTGACTTGGATTCTTCTCATAAAAAGGTGGGGGAGGGGAAGCGCATTTAAGGTCTGTAGTGGTGGATCTGGAGGAAGTTGGGGGCGTGCATGCCATACTTGTCTGCTCTCTCGGATTCTGTCCCCAACCAGCTCAGTCCAACTACTACATCCACTCACTTTAGACTGTCTTCCTTTGTAGTGCTTTTTAGAGGTCACCCATCACCACTACTCTTCCCAATTTTCTCCTCTCCTTTTAGCTAATTATTCTCTTATATGCTACTTATTCATTAAACAAATGTATATGATCAACCAGAGCAGTGGTTCTCAACCTTTCTAATGCCGCTACGTTAGATATGGACCTAACGTAGCTGTGATCGTATTTAATCACCCAAAAACACTCCCACTTTCTTGGGAGTAATAGAATCAAACTCATCCCAGATAACCAAAAAATTTTAATTTTGCCCCAGGCTCTTCTATCAGCTCAGTGCTTCTACTCTTAGTTTATCTCAATTTTTCCTCCTCCTCTCATGGAGTTTTCTTTCCTCTCCCCTTCCCCTTCACTTAGTTTTCTGTCTCCTCCTATCTGGTTTTCAATTTTTTATTCCCTACTGTTCTATTCTAAAGCAAAGAAACACATAATTTTCCTCCCAGTAGATGGAGCTGTATGTCACCAATGTCTGCATCATATCTTACTAAGCTGCAGATTTATTTATTGCTGTTATTACCAAAAAAGTTCAGAAAAACTAAAATAGCTTTATATTAATTAAAAAATAGATAATATAAATATTTTTTTAAAACCCTGGTAAAAGCCTTTTAAAAAGAACCGTGCCCTCGGGTTTATACTGTAGGACAGTGTCTTTCGTTGAACATCCCCTGTTACCTAATGCTTTGAAGTCTTCCTTCTGGCTCCACAGCTTGCTGACAGAAGCAGATGCTGGCCACACTGAATTCACTGATGAAGTATATCAAAATGAGAGCCGTTATCCTGGAGGAGAATGGAAAGCAGCTGAAGATCAATATACAGATGTGGTAAGAGCTGCTTCTGATGGCTTAGTAATTTTAAGTGCTGCAGATTGTTTTTATTATTATTTCTGTGTAAAATGAAATTTAAATTGCAATGTGCAAGCAAACTAAAATGTGCATCACTGAGTTGTAAAATAAATTTGAATGCAGAATTCATGTGTGCACCCTTTAAAAAGTTGCATCTAACTCTATTGCTAGTTTACAACTATTGGATCCTAGTTTGCTGCTTCCAATTGTACAATAATAATAATAATAGGCTTTATTGTCATTGTACATCATGTATACAACGAAATTGGTTGTACAACAGGAGGAGTCAAATAGAAAAGAACTGGTCTTAGTCTTGCTAGTCTAGTGCATCAAACCACTCAATGGTATTATAGTACTTCAAAGGTTTAAACATTTCTTGGGACATACATTTGCAGAGTGGAGCCTCATTTGGCTCTGATAATAAAATTAGCGGTCTTTCAGGTACTCTACTTTGTAATGAGTTATTATGAAATGTAGGGGCATCCCCAAATAATGGGGTAAAAAAAAAATCAAGATGTTGACCCATCTACAAGATTGAATTTTTTTTATGTGCATTATGTGGAAAAAACGGGACAGAGTTTTGATATGTACAGTTGCAACTATTATGTTGATTTTTTAACCTCCCCTGAACATCCCTGATTATATGCACATATATCATTCTGCTAAATGTGGACATAATTCTCAGTATGCTTCTTTCTGTGTTTCAAAGAATGGAGAAAAAGCCCCCCCACCAGGTGAAATAACGTGTCCTCCTGGCTGGATGTGGGATGATGATGCTTGGATATATGACATCAACAGAGCAGTGGATGAAAAAGGCAAGTATTAGAACTTGCACCCTGCTTTTTATTTCAAATGTTAATGTAACGAGTCTTGTGAATGTTGCCTTATGAGAAAAAGATGAGAAAAGGTTGGTGAACTGTAGGCTGTGAATCATAGATTTCAGTAGCTACCATATTGACTATGGAAGGAGAGTCCGGTTTGAATGGCCAATACATGTATTTTTCATTTAAGGTTGGGAATATGGAATTACCATTCCTCCTGACAATAAACCAAGATCCTGGGGCGCAGCAGAAAAAATGTATCACACCCATCGAAGGCGAAGGTTGGTTCGAAAACGCAGAAAGGATCCAAACCAAACAACTGCATCAAAGGTAAGACAAAGAAATTGCAGCCGACAATGAGCGTCTGTGGAAAAGAATGGAGGGAGGGGGCAGCATGTAGAAAAATAGATGTCAGAAAATAATTTTATGTTTTGTCAAAGAAGTACACTGAACTGCTTATTATGATTGTCTTTTAGGAAACCACATCATACGAAGATCACGAAGGGTGGGAATTTGCATCTTTGATTGGGTGGAAGTTTCACTGGAAGCAACGTAGTTCTGATACTTTTCGCCGCAGACGCTGGAGAAGAAAAATGGCTCCTTCAGATACATATGGGGCAGCTGCCATCTTTAAACTTGAAGGAGCTCTTGTACGTTGGGATAATTTGCCTTGTCTGTTATCACTTAATGATCACCTCGAGGATAACCTATAATTTAAAAAGTGCACTTAAATGCGACCTAGGCAAGTGGATTAAAAAGTGGCACTCTCAATTCTTTTTTCCCTTGTCACAATCCTAACAATCTTCCCTTCTGCAGATGCTGTTTAATATAGCAAGAAAGTGTTCTAAGCAGGGCAATTGTTCATTGAGTCGCACCTGATTTTACTACCATTTTTGCCGCAGTCATTAAGTGAGTCACTGTGGTTAGATGAATTGCACAGTCTTTAAGAAAATCCGGCTTCCCCCCCCCCCCCTATTGACTTTGCATGTAAAAAGTTGGCCAGAAAGGTCACAAATAGCAATCATTTGAGCCCAGGATGCCACAACTGTCATAAATACAAGCTGGTTGATCATGTGACTATGGGGAATGCTATGATGGTTGTAAGTATGAGGACTGATCATTTGTCTTTTTTTTTTAGTGCCATTATAACTTCTAACAGTTGCTATACAAATAGTTGTAAGTCAAGGATTACCTCTACTGCATTATGGTTTTGGGATTTAATAGTCTGCAGCAGATATGTACAGTCAGAGAGAAATACAGAAATTTTTAAAATTCCTTTTTCCCCCCAAGGGGGGTGGGTACGAAATGCTGCAACTAGACTGTGAGTATCAAGCAGTAGACTAAAGATGCTTTTCTGTTCTGAAAAGTATTGAGAAGTTTCTTTCCCATTTCATTGGAATAAGAAGTTATAATTAATTAGAAGAAAATTATATGCTGAGTTAGTTTTTAAAAAATCCTATTTCCAGGAAATGTGATCCAGGTCTTCAGTGACATCATTAATTTTAGGAATCCTTATAGCTAAGAATGGATGGCCGTGTTTGCCTTCTCTCCTTTCCTTTCCCTTTTTCTTTTCATGTTGGGTTTTTATTTGATAAGCCTGATAACAAAGACCATTTTTAACCTATGCATTTAAGCTAAGTGATTTATAAACATTGAATAATTATATACTCTTAGGGAGCAGATTTTAGTATTGAAGATGGAGACCACACTTCTGAGAAGTCTACAGATTCAGCAGCAAATTTGTTTGGTGCAAACACTCCAATTGTTTCTTGCAACTTTGACAGTAAGTCAGTTCAGATTGTTTATTCAAAGTGATGGGATTCCTTGGTTTTCTCACAGCTGCTCTTTTATTGTAGTTGACATGCAGTATAAACTCAAACTGGCGAACATACCTAATACTCTTTTTAGAGTCATCTGAGTCCTTTCCTGCCAAGAAAGAAGACTCTATGACCCATAGGCCTGATGTAAGGCCTCCCAAAATGCAAATATGGCCCCACACTCCAAGCCAAATTGCTCTCATTGGGCAATGCACAAAAATTAATAGAATGAAGTGAGAACAGGAAGAGGTCCACATCATTAACCATGATCCTTTAATGTCATTCAGTTTTCAGTCTGTTTCTTGGATTAGTAGAAATGTATTGCTCTACTTTAACTTCTGGCAAGATTTAGTTAATAATCAATTTGACCGTAGAATACAGCTGTATTTCACATTATTATTTCAAAATAAACACTGATAGAAATGATAAAGAAAGGTTAATTTCCATTTATTTGATCAGTCAAAGAAGCTAGTCCAAAATGTGGGTATATCCGATATGACCAGTCTTATGCTTATTAAAATTGTACTACGTTTCCATTCCATTTTCGATCTGATTCGTAGAAATGGTCCTAATTGGTTATTGCTTTCAACACTCTGGAAATCTACAATCCAAAGATTTTGGAGGCAGACAATGCTTATATTAGAAATAATAAATGCATTAGCTGTTCTCCAGTGTTTTCCTGAATGCCAGATGTTGACATAGCCATAGCATACTGTTGGACCAGATGGATCCATTTATTTGTGGCAAAAACAGATGAAGAGAATGTTTGAAATGTTCAATTATCTTCAGCCTAAACGAATAATAAAAATTACTGTAGAATTAATGAAGACTAATACATGCTAAACAATGACTAGAAATATAGGGTTAAAATACAGATGGAGGAATGACTATGGAGACTCATACTAACATAGAATAAAGAGGGTAAGGAGGAGGAGCAAAAGTAAGTATATATAAACCGTCAATTTTAGTCCTGCCTTAGGCACGAAATCAGTTGTGTAATCATAGGCCAGTCACTCTCTCTCAGCCTTAGGAAGTAAACTGGAGGGACTTGTCCAGTTAGTCACCAGGTGTTGTGGTCCACCAGCGGCCTGTGCAGCTGGTAGCTGATTCAGACAGCAGGGAGGCTGGTGTGGTGATGCGCCAGCGGCCTGTGCAGCTGGTACCAGAGTCGGACAGTGAGGAGGTTGGAGAAGGCTTGGTGCCAGAGGCAGAGATTCAGCCTGGGCCTTCAGAACCTCCAGAGGCTGCCATGAGTGACGAAGAAGAGGAGGAGGAGTCTGTCATCAATGCACGCGTGCGCAGAGCTGCCAAAAGGCAGGACTGGCTCCTGAGGAGAAGTAAGGCTTGGGGCTAATTGGCCACTCCCATAGCCTATTTAAGTGATGACAACACTTAACCAATTTGCAGGAAACACCTTAGTTCATTCCACGTCTTGTGCTTCGACACTCCTGTTCGTCTCTTGTTTTACAAGGCGTCATTTTTCCTGCAAATTGCTTCTGGGCATTCTGCCAACCTCAGTAAGTTTGTGTGCTGTTATCAGACAGACTCTTCGTCGGACTCTTGGTTTCGTTTTGCTTGGACTATTGCCAGCTGTTAAGAAAGTAATTAACAGCTGTTGCACCGAAAAGACTTATTTATCATTTCATTGACTTTAGAATGGCTGCTAAGACAGTTCATTAGTAGTTTGTTAATAATAAAACAAGGTTTGTTTGTTACGCTGTTGTGCTGTGTTCCGTGGTCCAGCAGCTGGGTCAGAACACCAGGAGTCACTGGTTCAAAGGCAGGCATACACAAAGAAAAAGATTGTTTCATTTACACTGTTTTTGTTGTTTTAGGAGTTTTTAGTTACCACCTTCGATGTTACATCTATCAGGGAAGAAATCTTACAGCTTTGGACAAAGACAGTTTTTCAGGTACAGAGAATAGAAGCTAGGGAATGAATTCAAAGAACGTGATCTTTTTCTGATATTTTTCTAGGACAAACCACTTGAGAAGCAAGGGAAATAATTTGAGCATTTCCTGTTCAGAATGTTATGGCTAATCAAAGATTTGCCTAATTATTTAATAGTGATGTCTATTCATTAAAATATTTATAATCCAGTATATAGCAGAACTCTGGTCAAACAGTTCAAACAATAACACAAAAAATAGAATAAAAAGCAATTTAAAGGAAAAAAAAGCAATGCGTGCAAAGTCTTTACTTCATGGAAGCACCATTTATGTACATATATCTATAGTACTTCATTCAAGAACAGCTCTCATGTCTCTACATATGGATATCACCCCATTAAAAAGATGTAAAGGAGAAACATCCTACTAATGAGTATTAATCCTCAATCAGATTACTACTTCAAATATCATGGTCCAATGCTTTATGGGCACCATTACTAAAGGAGCATCACCATACTTGAGCTTTGATTCTCTTCTTTTTATTGTTTTTATTTGTTTCCTAGTACAATTTGATAGCTTATTAGTAACCTTGACTATCACTAAGTGTTGTATCTTTTTATTCTTGATGAATGTATTTTATTCTCCTTATGTACACTGAGAGCATATACACCTAAGACAAATTCCTTGTGTGTCCAATCATACTTGGCCAATAAAGTATTCTATTCTATTCTATTCTATTCTATTCTATTCTATTCTATTCTATTCTATTCTATTCTATTCTATTCTTATTCTTATTCTTATTCTTATTCTTATTCTTATTCTTCCTTGCTAACACTATCCTGTAACCCAGTCTTTCCCAACCATAGACATTTTAAGATGTGTGGACTTCAACTCCCAGAATACCCCAGCCAGAAGTCCTGGGGTGCAGTTGGGGAACACTGGGCTTGCTTCTTCCTCCTCAGACTTAATTTCCAATCCTTCTTTTCATAGGACTCGACCTCCTTTTGCTTGTTTTCCATGGTTCTTCTGATTTCTTCTCCTGTTTAAGGACCAGAAGAGCTCAGGAAAAGGCAGGCAAAAGATTTAGCTAATACTAGTTAGCCAAAAAAAAAAAAAAAAAAACAGTAGAATCACAAGGAGGAGTTAAGCTGTAATTAGGAGTATTATGCTGCATGTTATGCAATTATTTCCTTCTTCTTCTTCTTCTTCTTCTTCTTCTTCTTCTTCTTCTTCTTCTTCTTCTTCTTCTTCTTCTTCTTCTTCCTCTTCTTCTTCTTCCTCTTCCTCTTCTTCTTCTTCTTCTTCTTCTTCTTCTTCTTCTTCTTCTTCTTCTTCTTTTTCTTCTTCTTCTTCTTCTTCTTCTTCTTTTTCTTCTTCTTCTTCTTTTTCTTCTTTTTCTTCTTCTTCTTCTTCTTCTTTTTTTTTTTTGGTGGATTTGAAATTGTAAGATGCAGTTTGTGGTCATTTTGAATCTATTTGGTTTTGGTTCAGTATATAGAATGTCATAACATATATAATGTAAAACGTATGACAATCTGCCTAGGCATCATATGTAGATTGTGTTAATCACAGCTTTAAGATTTTTCATTCGTTTTTAAAAGCTACAGACTCTCAGTTCTTTTTCAAATATCCAGGTAGTTTTCATTTAAAAGTTACATTCTATTTCCCACACACAGAGATAAATCAGGACCCCATAAACATTTTCCAGAAGGAAATTATACTATTGGAAAGAAAGAATTACCTGGATAAATGTGGGCCCTTGAAGTCTTTATTCACTTCATTAACTTTCTAAATACTAAAGTTAAAAATATGTATAACACTGCCATTACATCTCTTGCATAAGGAATCAGAGGGGTAATCTTTAAATGATACCAAGTCATAGCAATTCGTACAGAAAATGATATTCCCCCCCTTTTTTTTTCAGAGGTCCCTTATGATTTTAATGGTTTTTTAAAAATAATAGGCCTAAAACTCTGTATTCATTTGCCTCTAGTTCTGAAAAAAAGGGAGAGATGTAAATTACAATTTTGGAATCTTTTGGAATCATGCAATGTGGATTACTATAACTCAGTACCAAGGTTAGGGTTACTTTTATGATATGGAGGATTGTTAAGTGAAGGAGAAAGAGAGAGAGTAAAAAAATGGAAAAATTTAACTTTAAATAAGTGTACCAGTATGTCAGTATTCCCTTGCTGTGCTCTTTCAGATCCGTATGCTCATGTTTCATTCCTTCATCGAAGCAAAACAACTGAGATTATCCATTCAACACTGAACCCAACCTGGGATCAAACTATTATATTTGATGAAATTGAAATTTACGGTGATCCCCAAATGGTAGCACAAAATCCTCCTCAGGTGGTTGTTGAACTTTTTGACAATGACCAAGTGGTAGGTACCGTACCAAACTTTTATGTCTTATTTTAGTTTAATGATGTCGGATAAATGATCATTTTGATATTTGGGATTTCAGGGCAAAGACGAATTTCTTGGAAGAACCTCTTGCTCTCCAATGGTAAAATTGAACCCAGATATTGATATCAATCCAAAACTTCTTTGGTATCCAGTTAAGAATGGAGGCAAGGCTTGTGGAGATGTTCTTTTAGCTGCTGAGCTTATACTGAATGAAAAGGTAATGAAAAACAAATTGACTTATTTTGGACTTAAGATACTTCGATGAGATAATATCCATGTTTGGTGTCACTATAAATTATAGAAACATGTATCTATATCTTTAAACAGGGTGGCATCAATCTTCCAATTCTTCCTTCTCAACGAGCACCAAATCTATATATGGTACCACAAGGAATTAGACCTGTTGTGCAACTTACTGCAATTGAGGTATTATGATTATTGTTTATTTGTTATCCAAAGTGACATGTTAATAAGGCATGTGGGCATACTTGCTTACACAAGGCCAAGTGCTAGCATAAAATCTTAGTATACTTTTAATGTATAATAAACAGCTGCCATCAAGTGTTTAGGCAACTATCCCCCCCCCCAAAAAAATCTGGATGATGTTTTATTTTCGTTATGCAATGTTCATCCAATGTCAGATTTGATGTCATTATTAGAAGCTTTAATGATAAATTCAAAAATCCTTAATTCATATCCGTCATGAATTTGGTCTCAAATTAACAATTATATCTCAGTCTTGCATCTAAGGACTATTGTGGGCATCCAAGAACTACTTAGATGAACTAAGAGCACTTTCAAAATATGTTATGGAAATGCTGAGTATTATGAAATGCACTTGGATTTATGAATAAAGTAGCATTACATTCATGAGAATAGGTTACCCTGGGAATTAATACAACATCCTGGAAAAAGACAATGGCAAAACATTTGCAAATTCATGCCAAAAAAACCTTCATGGCTATATCCATAAAATCAGTAGGAGTCAAGATGCAAAATGAGGGACAAAAAGAAATGTGAATGACAAAAATAAAAAAATAAAAATTATTTTAAGTAATTGAATTGTTAAATTGTCCCATGGTGAGTTTGCTGTGGCAAGTTGGCCATGGCAAGTTGTCCCACAGTGAGTTGGCCATGGTGAGTTGGCCATGGCAAGTTGGCCATGGCAAGTTGGCCATGGCAAGTTGGTTGCAGCGAGTTAGCCACAGCAAGTTGTCCCATTCCGACCACCTTCTTTTTTTTTTTACATTAATTTTGCAGCAGATTATGTTTCTCTTCATAATGTGATGTTTTGGGCCTGTTGCTTCATTTGTTTTAATAGATCCTTGCCTGGGGATTACGGAACATGAAAAACTATCAAATGGCTTCTGTGACTTCTCCCAGTCTCATTATAGAATGTGGAGGTGTAATGGTAGAATCTGTAGTGATCAAAAACTTGAAGAGGACACCTAATTTTCCCGGATCTGTTCTCTTCATGAAAGTGGTATGATACTGCAAAGAGTTCATAGCAAAAATGTATAGCACATTTTGACTACATATTGATCATTAAAAAAATAGAACCAGTATGTATGTTGATACATATACACTGTATTTAATCTGTAAACTGTCCAGAGCAAACATTTAAGCATTGTAAATGAATCCTATTTTTAAGTTTGCATACAGCTTCAGTGTAGTATGGTTATACGTCTGTATCCTCATTCAGAAGCAGATGGGAAGATACATGTGGTGGAATGTTGAATTCCTATAGCACAGATATCATTATTATAAACACATACAGATGCACAGCACGAAGTGGGTACATTGTAGAATATCAAGCAGTATTCAGTATATCTCCCTTCCCTGCTAAATGCTTGATTGCATCCTTTGTTAAATTCATTATCTTCCACATCTCATCCCTGAACATAAGACAGTTTTTTGTGAACTGAAGCAAAAATCACATTCTCCCATCTGAATATATAAAACTGCATTAATTTGTTAGTTTCTTTGGTGCTTAACATTTTTCTATTCTGAATATTATGTAGCAAAATGGATCAAAGCAATTTGTTTTTGATTTATCCATTTCTTCTAAGAACTAAGCTGGGAGAGATGTAAGAGGTCTGTGATTGGAGTCCCCAAGGTTGTCCATTTTCACTGTAGAATGTGGACCTTAATTTTCACCAGAGAAGAAAGTTTAAATCGTTAATCTCCATGCTGTGCTCCCAATCCATATAAATGTCTTTTGCAGGGATACTCGGGAGATTTTAAAAAAAGTCAAGAAAACAGCTGCAACTATGTCATAAAGCTCCATCAGATTTTATATGTGTTGATATACAGTGGTTCTTTGGTAGTCATTTTTAATTGGTTCTGGGAAGCGCGATGGGTATCAAAAACAATGAGTACCAAACAAATTTTTCCCATAAGCAACAATGTAGCGAATCGCAAAGTGGCTAACACCAAGTTCTAGCTTGTGCGTTGAGTACCAAACGATGAAAATTTTGTGTTGAGTACCACATTTGATGAGTTTCAAAGCAGTTGAGTACCAAGGTACCACTGTACATTTAAAAATAAATGTAGCTTCAATTATTTTGACTTTTTATCTTCTCCACCCCAGTTGTTGCTGTGTTAGATGTATTTTTGTAATTAAATGTAGTCTATGTAGTATATATTTTGCTTGTTTTTGACTAGCTGTTGCCCAAAGAGGAATTGTACACTCCATCACTAGTTCTTAAAGTGATAGATCACAGGCAGTTTGGCCGTAAACCTATTGTGGGACAATGTACCATTGATATACTGGAGAGGTTTCGCTGTGATCCTTATGCTACTAAAGAAGATATTGCACCACAGATGAAAGGTATAGTTATAAAATAAACACATTTTTTTCATTTATTGTTCTCCCAGTCTTGCTACTACTAAGATAATTGATTGACAGTAACTTTACAAAAACCCCATTGAAATAAATGAGCACAACTAAACTTTGGTGATAGTTTAACACTTTTATAAAAGTCCATCATTGTTTTTCATATATTGGGTAGTCAGTGAGAAAAAACTCAATATTCATTGAGAAAGAATGAAACCGGATAATTAATAGCCATTAACATTCATGGTTTTGAATATATACCAAGGATGAATAAGATTACTTTCATTGCTTCTACTATAACTTTGTCCCACTTTTTAAATTCTAGCATATACCGTAGTTCTGCATTTAACTTCATTAAAGAGGAATCTTAACCCGAATGTTGCAGTGGGGATTCAAATACACACCATCCATTTCACTCCCTTGCCCCCAGAACTTTTCTGATTGTTCCTGAGCACTGAATGTGCCTCCTTTTACCTTTTACCTATAAGACTTTGGGGTTCCTCCAAGCTTGGTGATAATTCCATCTTGCAGGAATGGGTTATTTTGGAGACACAAGCAACTGCGTTTAGAGCTTAAATACAGAAAATGTTCTTTGTTCTAAAATAAACACTAATTTATATATTTATATCCTGCCTTTTGGCAGCCAATATCCTGAGCAATTTGACTTGGCAGTTAATTTCCCCCCAATACAATTCATTTAAAGCAATGTTTTTCAAATTTGGCAACTTTAAGAAGTGTGTCTATGGACATTCTCAGTCATCCAGGTCATGGTTGTCCCAAAGGTGCTTTTTCAAGAGGCAACTGGACTTTCTTGTTTTTTTCTTTGAAAACGTTTTGTGTCTCATCCAAGAAACATCTTCAGCTCTGACTGGATGGTGGGGAATGGAAGGATTTAAATCCTGTTTCCAGGCCAGCCCCGCAGGCCAGATCTAAGCGCCTTGAGTTTGACACCCCTGCTCTAGACTGTCCCATCTGGTGGAAGCAAATAAAAGAGCAAAGCATTAAGAGAAATAAAAGCTTGAAGTTATGACTCCTGAATGAATTACAAATCTGGCTCTTAGTGTTTCTTGGTTTAATAAATTGTTTTATCTACAGTTACTATTCTAGCAGCTGCACCATGCCGAGATGTTGTAATTGAAGTGGAAGATGTGCAACCCTTATTAACATCGCAGGTGAACTTCTTGTTTACATACATTTTTTCTGTGGCCAGTTCATTTGTTTTTTTGGCATGCAAATCTTACCAGACAATTTATCCATAATAATTGTTGAAAGCTAATATATTCTCTTATGTAGCCAGCATGTGTGTCAATCACTGTGTTTTTCCGTTGTTTTTGTATGTGTAAATCAGGTTTCCCTATTTGGTATTCTTCAGATGCGTTTGATTTCTTCAGTCAGTATGATGGTACTCTGATGGGGTTTTATGGGAACTGAAGACCAACATATTTGGAGATCATCAACTAGGGAGGGCTGATATAAATTATTGTCTGTCTTCTGTGTGGCTACAGTTCCTGAGTTGTCTGCCAATAATTTTAGATTATATGTGCTCTCCAGTGAATAGACTGATAAATTGAACTGGCAGTTTGAAGGCTTATCTTCTGAAATCATCATCTAAAATACGTATTAAATTTGGTTAAATGGGGGAGCACTCTCCCTGTCAGATACTATTGGGAAAAATGACAGCTGCATGACAGAATGATTTGGGTGAAATGGCACAGCATAAATTTGAAATTGACATAGCTATTCAACCTTCAAACATATTTCAGATCAGTATCCTCCCTATTTCTGTAAAATAATCACTGTTTAACTACAATTAGATAGATAATTGCTGGGTTATCACAGACAGATATGAGACTAACCACTGATACCGTACTAAAGGGATTATTTTAGTTTTTGAAGCAATATGATGAAAATATTTAACATTAGATATTTAATTCAGAAATGTCAACATTTAAATTCAGTGATTTATTCATTTGCTCTCTGTAATTGCAGGGTTTTAACTGTGTTCCTCTTGCTTTAAGAATTCCTCTCCCCATCCTATTCAATCTGTGAAGAGAGCCAGTCACAATATATTGTTACTCCTAATTTTTATTTATTTATTTATTCATTTATTTCTTAGATTTGTTTGCCACCCATTTTGCTACAATTACAAATAAGAGTAGAAGCTGTACTAGAATTAAGTTGTACAAGATGTAATAGAATTAATTTCAGTAATGTGTGTGTTCTTGCAGCTAATCCATTTCTCTGTTGTGGTATTCAGTCTCTTCATTCACTACAGACGGTCCCTGACAGTTACTTTGCGACTGTTGAAAAAAGCTACTTATGACCCGGATTCAAAGTTCCAACCGCCACCTCCTTAGAGTCACGTGACCACATATTGTGCGCTTATCAGTCAGCCTCCATTTACATCAATTTTCAGCTTCTTGCAGTCACGTGACCATGATTTGTGTCATTTGTGCCGGAACCTGGCATTTACTTCCAGTTTCTGGCAAAAAGTACCCCCTAACAAACAATGGATTCACTTAACGACCATGGCAGTGGCTTAACTATCGCCATGTTTATAACTGCCAGATTTGCTCTAAAAAAAGATTATAAATGAGGTGAGGTCACATGATGACCTGCTTAGTGACTGTCACATACTTATGACCATAATTGTGGGCTCAATTACGGACATAAGTTGAAGACTACCTGTAGAGCAACTAATAGAGATTGGTCATTAAATATTGGGTGCTGCTTCATTGTGCATTCTTATGACTGCTACTTTTTATTGTTAACCTTGCATTTCACCAGAGGACACATTATTAGAATTATAACCGAAAGCAAAGAGGTTATATTCCCTAATTATTCTTCTGGGGTCTTTAAGCAGCAAACAACTTAAGGACATTTTTCTCTATAGATGATTTCAAAAATCTAAGATAATTTAAAGGCTAAATAGTCAATTTATAGAGATAAACTCCAATATTTTTGTGGTAATTTTTAGGGGGGGAAAGTGTGACATATACAGGTAGTCCTCAACTTACGACCACAATTGAGCTCAAAATTTCTGTTGTTAAGTGAGACATTTGTTAAGTGAGTTTTTCTCCATTTTACGGCCTTTCTTATCACAGTTGTTAAGTGAATCACTGCAGTTAATAAGTTAGTAACATGGTTGTTAAGTGAATCTGGCTTCCCCACTGATTTTGCTTGTCAAAAGGTTGCAAAAGGGGATCACATGTCCTTGGGACACAGCAACCGTCATAAGTATGAACCAATTGCCAAGCATCTGAATTTTGATTACTTGATCATGGGGATGCTGCAAAGGTCGTAACTGTGAAAAATGGTCATAAGTCACTTTTTTCAGTGCTGTTGTAACTTTGAACGGTCACTAAACGAACTGTTGGAAGTCAAGGACTACCTACACTATATCCTATATACTAAATTAGATGTTTGCATATATTGCATACTGTGTAAAAAGATGCTAAGTTCAACTCATGGCATCTCAAACCACTTTACAGGGATTACAGGTGAGCAACTGAAAAGATTCCTAATTAAGCTTCTGTTCAACCACTGCCAGACAGAACAGCGATACTTGTAAAGCAATTTAATAGGCCAAAGTGACTTTAGAGATTAACTACCGAATGACATCTATGTACATGCTTAGAATAATGTATTACGTATAGGATGCCTGAAATAATTAAAGACAAGATAGTACGCTATAGTGCCTTATTTAAATAAAATAAGGATCACTTTAAGGGGCTTCAAGAAAGCATAAGAAAT
This sequence comes from Thermophis baileyi, assembly GCA_003457575.1. Lineage (NCBI taxonomy): Eukaryota > Metazoa > Chordata > Lepidosauria > Squamata > Dipsadidae > Thermophis > Thermophis baileyi. The sequence goes on from QLTV01003253.1 coordinate 2,025,668, forward strand.
AAATAATTTATTAAATTTTGAAGGCCAATGTGCATTATTACTGAGTTCCTTTTGGTGAGAACCATTGATGATACAACTCTGCACCAGTAGGTGCTGCATAATCTTTGCACTGTATTTCTAACAATTAGTGGCAATTGTAACAATAGGAACTTCTCTAGATCTGCAGCTTCAGGCACAAGGCAAATTGACCAAATAATTATCATTAATGGTTATATTTTGGTATATAGAATATTTTGATCGATATCTAGCACATGGAATTAAGACGTGGAATTCTGTGTTCATAGTAAACGTATTTAAAAGCAAAGGGGGGTTTAAATCTAATTTCGTATATTAGTTTGTTTGGAGCTGAATGTTCCTTTAAAGATGCAGCATTCTAATTTTTAATGGAACAGAATGGAAAATAAAGACTTCTTAGAACAAATGATGTGCAGATCTCAGACTAGTGTGACAGATGCAGAACTTTCACTAACTGCATTCCAATTTCTAGTGCATAAGCAGTATGTCAGCTGCACTCAGCAAAATGGCTTCTCCAAGCACAGTACATGTATGTATAGATGAAAAAAAATGCATGGGGATTATTCACCTTTGATGCTTTTATCATTGAGCTTTCATGCCACTTTTCAATATTCTACACAGGGAGCTTTTGGAGAAAAATAAAAGTTTCAGTTCAAAGCAAAATTGAGAAACATTTCCATTGTCATCGCTTTGAGGCAGCTGAAAATTACACCTTTCACTGAAAATAGGAAAAATTGCTTTCACACAGATGTGTTGCCACTAACATGTGACGTCCGATTGGCTTGCTAACAGTAAAACATTATGTGTGCATCTTCAGAAATGAATCCAGTGAATTCAGAGGGATAGACCCCCGTCTAAATGGTCATAGGATTGCAGTCAATCAAAATAAAATTGCATTGCTTGATATGACTGGTTTTTTTTCTGCCATTGGAGAACAAAATTTGGTAGTGATTATTTTTACATGCTTTCTCCAAAATCTCAAAGCACTAAGTATGTAATAAATTGATGAAACAACTTTTGGTGGTCAGTGATTGCTTATGGGTTCTATCATCAACTGGGTTCCTACTTAGAAATTGTAATTGTATTTTGCTGTGAAGGTCGATTTAAAGACTTCTGCAGCATAATCTACGAAAATAATACTTTTTCAGGAATAATTATAAGAAACAATTTACAGAAGATCCTTCTTTTGGTAAAAACTATAAAGCTCAGCCCAGCCTTCCTCATAGGGATTTTGTTGTAGTGAAAAAAATGGAAGATGGAAAGGCAAGATATAAAATACATGCATGCATGCATGCATACGTACGTACGTACATACATACATACATACATACATAATATTCTATTCCACTTTCTGTTCATGTGGAAAAATTGAGTTGTTCTTTATCACTCTCCATAAGACAATTCCTGCCTTGTCTGAAGGCAACAGGCAAGCTTAAGGACAAACTACTTAGCATTCTATATTCTTCTCTAATCTGTGTTCCCCTTAGTGCCATCTGGTTGACAGGATTATAACATATATAGAGATAGAAAGCTTAAACCAGGGGTGTCAAACTCAAGGCATGGGGGCCAGATACGGCCCACAGGGTACTTAGATCTGGCCCATGGGGCCAACCTGGAAACAGCGAAGAACTCGCCCGTGGTGCTTCTGCCAGCGAAAATGGGCTCCCAAGCTCCGTTTTCGGCTGCCACGGCTTCCTGCAACCCTCTGCCAGTGAAAACGGAGCTTGGGAGCTTGTTTTCGCTGGCAGAGCGCTCGGGCCACCCCAGGCGCCCCCGACAGGAATTACGTCAAGCTGGCCGCACTCACCCTGGCCATGCCCCCCTGCGGTCAAACACAACCCTGATGCAGCCCTCAATGAAATCGAGTTTGACACGCGTGCTTTACAACAATGCTGCATAATCATTCTGAATGTATGATGAGAATGGTATCAAAGGAATTTCTCAGTTAAAAGCATTTACACTTAAGCTAAGTATTGTGTTACCGTGCCCCTTTTATTGAACCAATCAAGAGAATAGAGCAAGGATGTCAAACTCAAGGCCTGGGGGCCGTATCCGGCCCACAGGGTACTTAGATCTGGCCCATGGGGCCAACCTGGAAACAGCGAAGAACTCGCCCGTGGTGCTTCTGCCAGCGAAAATGGGCTCCCAAGCTCCGTTTTCGGCTGCCACGGCTTCCTGCAACCCTCTGCCAGTGAAAACGGAGCTTGGGAGCTTGTTTTCGCTGGCAGAGCGCTCGGGCCACCCCAGGCGCCCCCGACAGGAGTGATGTCGAGCTGGCTATGCCCCCCCTGGCCACGGCCCCCCTGCCCCCCCCAGGTTAAACACAACCCTGATGTGGCCCTTAATGAAATCGAGTTTGACACCCCTGGCTTAAACAATCATCTGTAGTGTAACAGATAATTTTGTATAAATATTTAGAAAAAAATACAAACTCATTATTTACTGTCATTCAATATTTCTTACATAGCTGGTTTTACATATTTAAGAATCATTTAATTTTGTTTCCAAATAAAGTTGTATAGTGCTTTTCTTAAAAGATAAACTGTCTTAGCTTATAATAACAGGGGGAAAAATCAAAATACACAGAGAATATGTGTTAGATTACAAATTTCATACAATGTTAAATAAAGCAAAATAGCTGGAAGTACATTCTGTCAAATTCATTGGGATATAATTAATAGAATTTTATTGTAAATTGTTTAAAAAGGTGGTTATAGGACAAAACATAGTCAGAGGAACAATTTAATGCAAGCTATTTGGAATTCCTTTGACACATACCGGTAATAGCAATGTCTATGAAAGTAAAGATAAATAGAATAAGAATATTATGCTCCTAACTCTAGTCCTCTTTCAGAGAAACAGATTATTGGTCCAGTCTTAATTTCTTGATGTTCCTAAACAAATCAATTAATCCTTTGATTCTTGGGCTAATCCAGAAGTGTCCTGGAGATAATTTCAAGACATGATTTCTCTTTATGTTCATTTGATAAGACTTATGGAATTATAATATCTCTGGTGGATCTGAATGAACTTCTTCACTTCACTAATTAAAGACAGGGGCAATGTTCAGAGAAAAACAAAACACATTATCTGAAAATATATCCGTAATCCAAAATCACATTTTGTCTTCTATAATGTTGTATCAAATACAGATGCTGGGTTTGATTTTAATTGTTCTGTTTTGGTTTTCCCCACCGATCCACCCCGGGATGTGTTTCCATGAACAGCTCACTGAAAAGGTAATTGAATCACATCTATGTAGTTTGAATTATTGATGCTATATCTATTAATTTTAACATGCATGAATTTAATATGCCCTACTTAATTGGAAAAAAAAATCTGCCAAGGGTCCCTTTATTTGAGAAATAGCTTTACAGGTCCAAAGGATTTAGAAGCTTCTTTGTGAAAAATAATGGAACTGAATTAATTGAACACGATCCTACAATGTATGCTATGGTATAATGTATATTATAACGTTATATTTTTCACCAAAAAAGCTTCTAACCCTAACTCTAACCTTAACTCTGTACCTCTTTGAACAGTCAGAGACTTATATCAGTGGAAGAGGGGCGGGATTTGGGGTGTGGCTTAAGGAATTGTAACCTAATATGGCAGGAAGAAACCAAATTGAGGAAATTATGTGTACAGTATAGTTAAAATAATTATTCTAGAGATTGTTATTGCTTCCTTTTAGTTTTTTTATTTTTTATTCTTTAGGAAAAAGAAGTTGTGGACTGGTGGAGCAAATTTTATGCTTCAATAGGCGACACTGAAAAATGTGGACAGTACATTCAGAAAGGATATGCTACATTGAAGGTATTTATTTTATGGATGAGACTAGCATTGGCATCTGAGTTTTAAAAAATAACAATGTTTAAAAATGACTAGGTTTTAGATCAGTACCTTTTCTTAGCCCAATTCATCCCTTCCAAAAAAATATATGCAATAGAGGCCTTATATCTTTTATGATCATCTGTAGTGTTACAATGTTGTTATTTGTTTGTTTTTATTTGGGGGTGGTACTTTTATGCCTTCAAGTCATGTTGACTCCTGGACAAGTCCCTGCAGTTTTCTTCGCAAAATTTTTCAGAAACGGTTTGCCATTGCTTGCTTCTAAGACTGAGAGGGTATGACTGGCCTAGTCACCTAACTAGCTTTGTAACTAAGGTGAGACTAGAACTCAAAATCTCCTGGTTTTCAGCTTGGTGCCTTAACCACTAGACCAAAATGCCTCTCTATGCTATTACTCACTAATTTATTGTTTGAATAATCTGATTTTTTTTACCATTATCGAGAATTATTTCATAAATACAATTAAACATTTTCCCCACATCATTATATTTGTTTGGAGCTGGGAATATTTTTCCCTATTTTAAATTTCTCAGCATCTGTCATCGGTGTATACGTCACAGTTCTTTTAATTGTGGCACTTCACCTTTTTTTGTAGGTTTACAACTGTGAACTGGAGAATATACCTGACTTTAGGGGTTTAACAGACTTCTGTGATACTTTCAAGCTGTATCGAGGTAAAACTGAAGAAAATGATGACCCTACAGTTGCAGGAGAATTTAAGGTACAATGAAAACAACAAATACATTATATTTGCAATAGGGATACATTACAAATACAATAAATTATATTTGCAATAGGGAAAAGTGGGATACATTGATTTTGTCTGTCCTCATAAGCCCACTGAGAATGCAGTCAAACTAAACAGTGCAATTATTCCATATCTTCTCATGAACAGATTTGTGGGGGGGGGGGGCATGAAGCAGAGGAAAGACATGATGGGTATAAATGATTGACATTATTTGCGCCAATAGTAAAACTTTAACTGAGGAATGGCTCTTTCTGGAAAGACCAAGAGAAAATGGGGGCCTGTGAAATGATTGCATTATGTGTACGATGTTGATCCATTCTCATATGGTCTTATTTATGTTTTTAATTTTATCTAATGGTTCTTTTAGCCTTGTTTTAAATATTTGTTTTATTGTATACCATGCAGAGTCACATTATATGAGATGGACAGCTAAGATGATAGATAGATAGATAGATAGATAGATAGATAGATAGATAGACAGATGATAGATAGATAGATAGATAGATAGATAGAAGATGATAGATAGATAGATAGATGATAGATAGATGATAGATAGATAGATAGATAGATAGATAGATAGATAGATAGAGAGTCAGAGAGATAGATGGTCAGATAGATAGATAGAAAGAAAACGGGAAGATACAAGAAGTTTCGGAGAAAGAAAGGGAGAAAGCAAACAAAATGAAACCCTCCCCACTCTTGGCTTGCAGCTTATCCCTGATTTCCTCCACAATGCATTCATATTCTTCTCAGATTGTCTCAAGGGAACAAGTGTAGCAGCAGCTCACAGGATGAATGGCTGGAAGTTTCAAGTATTCTGTCTCAGAAATGTTCTGAGATTATATACCCTGGCCCAATCTCCTACTCAGGAATAGTTATTTGGTAGTTATTGCCGTCACCCCATATCTTTCCTTGGCATCCTCATTCCTAACTTAGTCCATGAAAGAAACAGAACTGCCACAACCTATGTTGTCCTTCTGGCATATAAAGGGTAATGAAATAAAAAAAAGGATTTCAGTACAGTATCCTCACCCTGTAGTTTACAGGCATATGGCTAAAGATTACGGTACTTCCTGCCCTTGGGAGACAGAGCAACCTTATCCAAAATAAACGAAATCAAACTTTATTTTAAAAATGCAGGCAGTATGAAATGTTATTTACCAAAATATATGCCACAATGACACTGTTAAAATTAATGAGCTGAGGTTGATTCTGCTTTCAAATTAAATTTCAGCTCACATGAAGTTAATAAAAAGTGAAATAAGCTAAATAAGTATAGGCCTTACCAGCCCACAACCTGTTAGATGTCAAGGTCCTCTTCGAACACGATGGACAAACATGATAGATATACCATTAAATGTTCTTTTTGTGCAGCTAAAAAAAACATGGGGCAAAAAGTTTTAACTACTCAATTTCATTGAGGGCCACATCAGGGTTGTGTTTGACCTCAGGGGGCTGGGGTGGGCGTGGCCAGGGTGGTTGTGCCCAGCTCGACGTCACTCGTATCGGGGGTGCCTGTGGTGGCCCGAGCACTCTTCCAGCGAAAACGGGATCCCGAGCTCCGTTTTCGCTGGCAGAGGAACCGTAGGCTGGTCCTTTGCTGTTTCTAGGGCGGCCCCGTGGGCCAGATCTAAGCACCCCGTGGGCCGGATCCAGCCCCCGGGCCTTGAGTTTGACACCCCTGAACTACAACACACATACATACAGTAAATGAAGATCAAATTCTAATATTTTATTCTGGCTAAACTGGCTTATTTATTGGCTATTTCTTTTTAAATAAAATCCTCTGAGACTTATTCCAGATAGCTAATACAGTTATTGGGGAGATGTTATCCCAAATACAACTTCATCTTCCATTTCCGAGGAATTAGATTAAAATCTACTAAATCTACCAAAAAGGAAAGATATCAGAAAAACTGTGTTTCACACATGTGATAGAGAGAATATCTATCCCTCGAATATTGATTGAAACATTGGCTATCAAATGATTGCAGAGTTTTCATTCTACACAGTTATCAAAATAGGTTTTAATGTTTGGCTTATAGAAATTAATATTTCCAGTCGTACTTTCTCAATGCAAAATGTTAATCAAAATGAGTTCTTATTTTGTATTCAGAACAATACAAATAGATCAAGTCAAATCATGCAAACAAATACTTTTTAATGAAAATAATGAAGTATGATTGTATATTATGGCTGGATACCATTTTAATAAATGAATAAATAAACAAACGTAATATCATATTTTTATACCTTCCTTGACTGTAATAAGGCTTGTTTTGGCTTATTTATGAGTATTCATGTAATTTATTAGGGCTCTTTCCGGATCTACACATTACCAGATGATCCAACCGTACCACCTCCCCCTCGGCAGTTTTGTGAGTTACCAGATAGTGGGCCTCAGGAGTGTATTGTACGGATTTATGTAGTACGAGCTTTAGAGCTCCAACCTAAGGATAATAATGGACTGGTAAGTTAATATCTCCAGCCAATAATACTGAATAGAGCAGTGTTTCTCAATCTCAGCAAGGTTCGGTTGTCTGCAATTCAACTCCCAGAATTCCTCACTCAGCATGCTGGCTGGAGAATTTTGGGAGTTGAAGTCCAGACATCTTAAAGCTGCTGAGGTTGAGAATCACTGGATTAAAGCATTGTGGTGTATTAACTGGTAAACAATGAGTTGGAATGTAGTTGACAGGAATGAATAAATATACAGCGATATGAAGTGTTCCTAAATAAATGAGTTTCACTAAAGGTATCTGTAAAACGGCATTCATCATGATCTGTCTCATAGTGGTATGGAGGAAATGAATAAGTTAAAGGTTCTGTATTTAATGCCCTAATGGAGTAATTAAATGCAACATAAGTAAGCTGCCTTCTCCATTGGAATTTTTGGAAATTTAGAATTTTTCTGTGACCTGAACAGCTGTGAACTTAACATTTATAATGTATTTTTTGATCAGTCTAGCAATGAATGTTAACATATTTTTTAACATTATTAACATTATTATTAACATTAACAACTTTTTTGTTTATTTGTTTCTAAATAGTGTGATCCTTACATTAAGATCAGCTTAGGCAAAAAAATTGTTGAGGATAGAGATCATTACATTCCCAACACACTGAATCCAATTTTTGGCAGGTAGGTAATTAAAATGTTTCTCCTTCCCTTGTAATTAGAATTTGTGTACAGAATACCAGCTTGGGATCATTCTATTAAAATAGTAAAAGAAATAATTGTGATTTTTTTTCATATATGAAAAAATTGGGTGTGTGTGAAAAAGAGGGGGTATGTATGTGATATGGTTTTCTGGGTTCTTTTCTGCCATTTCTGTTGATTTTATCTAGAGAAGATCCTTAGTTGGATTAAAACTCAGAGAATAATTGTGATAGAATAGAATAGTTTCCAAATGAGAAAAAGTTTCTTTGTTTTAAGTGTCCTTACCTGGAGAGATACTCTGAAACAGATACTCTGGAAGTACATTTAAAGAAAGATTTTGGAAAACAATAAAAAATGTAATTGATTTAATAGAATGATATATTCCTTACAAATCAGATGTAGCTGCACATTCTGATAACATAAGAAATATTTTTCTTAGAATCAGAAGGTTTTCAAGGGATTTTGGAGGTCTTCTAATCCAAGGGACCCCAACCCCTGGTCCGTGGACTGGCACCAGTCCGTGGCATGCCAGAAACTGGGCCAAGTGAACAAGTGAAGCCCATCTGCGGAATGCAGGCAGCATGCGAAACGACATCCCCTCCAGTCCACCGAAAAACCTCTCTCCACAGAATCAGTCCCTGGTGCCCAAAAGGTTGGGGGCCACTGTTCTAATCCAATCCCCTTCCTAAATCAGGGGTTCTTACAATTTTCCAGACAGATGGCAGTCCAACCTTTGCTTGTAAATGTCCAGTGCTGCAAGTCCTATATCTCCAAGAAGCAGTCTGTCCTTACTGCTTAATAACTTTCATGATCAGGAAATTCCTCCTCATTCTGAGTTTGGATCTCCTCTGTAAAACTTCAGTTCTTGTCCTGCCTTTGGACAATATGTAGAATGAATACATATTCTTCTCCAGCACCATAGTTCAAAGGCCTCAATTCTTTGGCACTCAGCCTTTCTTATGGTCCAACTTTCACAGCCATACATTGCAACTGGGAAAACCATAGCTTTGACTATACGCACTTTTGTTGGCAGGGTGATGTCTCTGCTTTTTAGTATGCTGTCTAGATTTGCCATAGCTTTCCTCCCCAGGAGCAAGCATCTTTTTAATTTCTTGGCTGTAGTCCCCATCTGCGGTGATCTTGGAGCCCAGGAAAATAAAATCTGTCACTACCTCCATTTCTTCACCATCTATTTGCCAGGAATTGAGAGGGCTGGATGCCATGATCTTAGTTTTCTTAATATTGAGTTTCAAGCCAACTTTTGCACTCTCCTCCTTCACCCGCATCAAGAGGCTCTTTAAGTTCCTCTTCACTTTCTGCCATTAGAATGGTATCATCTGCATATCTGAGGTTGTTGATATTTCTCCCGGCAATCTTAATTCCAACTTGTGATTCATTTAGCCCCGCCTTTCTCATGATGTGCTCTGAATATAAGTTAAATAGGCAGGGCGACAGTATACAGCCTTGCCAAACTCCTTTCTCAATTTTGAACCAATCAGTGGTTCTCACTGTTGCTTCTTGACCCGCATATACCTACCGTAGGTTTCTCAAGAGACAAATAAAATGATCTGGTACTCCCATCTCTTTAAGAACTTGCCACAATTTGTTGTGATCCACACAATCAAAGGCTTTAGCATAGTCAATGAAGCAGAAGTAGATGTTTTTCTGAAACTCCCTAGCTTTCTCCATGATCCAGCGTATGTTGGCAATTTGACCTCTAGTTCCTCTGCCCCTTCGAAATCCTGCCTGTACTTCTGGTAGTTCTCGGTCCACATACTGCTGGAGCCTAGCTTGTAGGATTTTGAGCATCAAGTACTGGTAGACCATCAATATTACTCTTTTGTTTTAAATAACAGCGCTTCAAACTACTCAGTTGTGTCAGCAGTGCTAGTAATATTTTAGCTTTGTTCATCTTTTCAATATCACTTTTCTGGAATTGAAATTTACTAGCCATTTCTGAATTTAGGATGTATGAACTGAGCTGCTTCCTGCCTCAAGAGAAGGATTTGAAAATTTCCGTCTATGACTATGATCTGATGACTCGAGATGAAAAAGTTGGTGAAACTACAATTGATCTGGAAAACAGATTCCTCTCCCGCTTTGGATCTCATTGTGGAATTCCACAACAACACTGCATGTAAGTCTTTCCTATCCCAATTAATCCTCCATGGGTCATGCTAAAACCAAATCCTGGGCTTAATCCTATGGCGAAAGCCACCTAGAATGTGATTGGCTGACATACTATTCAGTCAATCATTCAATAAATCGGAGTGATTTACTCATAAAAAATCTAGGTGGGTTAGTATTAATCTTTCTCTTTCCCTTTATCTGGTTTATTTTTTTAAGATGTGTAGCATGATTGGAATTGCACTTATTTCTTTTAAACTATAACAAAATATGGAAAGAATGTAGTGTATAACTTCTGGAATTCTTTCCAACTTCTTTTGGATTCCAGTAGTGTCCTTATTTTCTTTGTCAAAACAGTGTAGCATCTTTCATTTCTGTGTGTCTTTCTGTTCTTGTGTTGCATTTATGAGTCTCTATGTATGTTACAGGTAGTCCTCAACTTACGACCAATTGAGCCCAAAATTTATGTTGCTAAGTGAGACATTTGTTAAGTGAGTTTTGCCCCATTTTATGACCTTTCTTGCCACAGTTGTTAAGTGAATCACTGCAGTTGTTAAGTTAGTAATCTGGTAATTAAGTGAATCTGGATTTCCCATTGACTTTGCTTTTCAGAGGATCGCAAAAGTTGATGATATGACCCTGGGACACCACAACCACAATAAATATGAGTCAGTTGCCAAAAAGCTGAATCTTGATCACATGCCCACATGCATTTATTCCAAAATGTGTTTTGTTTTCTATAAAGGTCAGGTATCAATACTTGGAGAGATCAATTAAAGCCAACACAACTTTTGCAAAACCTTGCCAGAGTTAAAGGCCATCGTACTCCAGTCCTCTCTGAAAATGGAAAAAGAATTAGTTATGGAGGAAGGGACTATACTTTGGAAGAATTTGGTAAATCCTTGTCTATTTACTGAACGTTACTGATTCATATTTGCCAAATTTCCATTTATCTCCATTATGCTTTTAACTGTATTAATATAGACCGTAGGGTTGCATTTATGGGTAGTCCTTGTTTAGCAGTCACAAATGAGACCAGCAACTTGGTTGTTAAGTGAAGTGGTCGCATAACCAAAGTCAAAGTTTCAATTTTTTTTTCATCACAAGCACAAAATCCAGAAGTAATATCCAAATAAAAAACATAAATATATTCTCCTCTTTGAATAGAACAATCAAGTTAAACATTTCTGCTTTATCTTCCTTGCTAAAGGAAGTTTCTAAACAAAGACATTGCTAAACAACTATCCATACATAAGAGGTTGCGATTTGGGATGCCAGCTCAGCAATGCTCAATGGACTTTTCTCTTGTACACTAGGGAAATGTGAAAAAAATGTTTACATAAAATGTGAGGGGTCCTTGGTGGTCTCTCAGCTTGCTTGTTTTCTTGCAAACGTTTCATTACCCAAACTAAGTAACCAGTGTATCATCAGTGTAAGCATCAGTGTAAATATCATCAGTGCTAGTAAGAAGTGTGGTTTGCTGTCAGATTATATTCTAGTGCATTGGTCCCCAACTGGTGGTCCTTGGACCACTGGTGGTCCGCAAGAAAATTTTGGTGGTCCGCAAAAAAATTATTTGCATTTTTTATATTGCACTAAATCAGGGGTCCTCAAACTATGGCCCCTGGGCCGGATATGTGCAATGAACACTTGTATTGCTGCAGAGAGTCTCCCCCTTTGGGGTCTTTTTGTGTGGGTTGGAGGGGGGCAGAAATTCCAACTTGGGGTCTGCTTCGGCCTCCTGGAGTGAGGCTTTGGGCGAAGGCTGGAAGGAAGCGCCGCTGGTGGCAAAGAGCCGGAGGACCTTGTTCCAGTGGGACTGTATCATGGCCTGGAACTGGCTGACCATCTCAGCCCGCTGAGCCTCCAGGCGCCGGTATCTGGCCTTGCACTCCCGCAGGTCTTCCCTCTGCTTGGAAAGCCTCTGCTTGTAGTCCTCAGTGAGGTGCTTCTACTGAGCCTCCTCAGTCAGATCCAATTTGAACTGAGCTGTTTTGCCAACTCTTTCTCGTGGTGGCTGCTTAGCTCCAACAACTGCTTCCTGTTGGGGCCCTAAGGAGCTCGGGCAGTGAGGCGAGGAGTGGCGGTGAGGGGAGGGGAGGGGCGAGTAGAGGCCGGGGAGGCGTTCCTCGACGTGAGTGACATTGAGTTGGCCATGCCCCACCCAGCCAGTCATTAGGCAGATCATATTAGTGGTCCGCAGGATTTAAAATTATGAATTTAGTGGTCCCTGAGGTCCTAAAGGTTGGTGACCCCTGTTCTAGTGCCTTGCCCTGTCAGTGTTGGTGGGGGGGGGGTTGATCTTAGAGATCCTTTGGTTGGGCTGTTTACCATTGGCTTCTTTGCCACTATATAGAACAAACAGGCAGAAGACTGGCAGAACACATCCATGAACACCAACTAGCAGTCAGAAGACATGATGAAAACTCTTTAATTTCACAACATATAGACAGACTTAACCATAGTTTCAATTGGGAAAATGTGACCATCCTAGAGCAAGCCAAGTCCAAAAACACCAGGAAATTTCAAGAAGCCTAGCACTCTGACAAATTAGCCATTAATAGACACAAAGGCATTAACATCTGTATATGCAAAAGAGACAATCAACAAGCCAAAAAGGGAACAAAAAGACCCAAGCTCCTCTCCACCAGCAATCAACACCCAGATCAGCATAGATTAACTTCAAGATTAACATCAGACCAACAATCAAGTAAACAATACCCCAATCAAGAAACTGCCAAAGAAGTCAACAGTAAACAGCCCAACCAAAGAATCTCTAAGAAATTAACCAACACTGACAGGGCAAGCCACTAGAATATAAACTAACAGCAAACCGCACTCCTTACTAGCATTGATGTTATTACCTAGTTTGAGTAATGAAATGTCTGCAAGAAAACAAGCAAGCTCAGAGAGCACCAAGGACCCCACATTTCAACCCTGAGCTACAAATGTTTTCCTTTATTGGTATTATACAAAATGTGTCAAAAATTTAAATCCCATATATTTTAGATTTAAAGCACAACATGTAGATATATTCTGAAACCAATATGTAGATGTAATGGTATGTGAGAAAGACACAAAGACCTTGAGAGACAGGGCAAGGAAAGGATTACTAGAGAATGGTCAAGTAAGAGAGAGCATAGCCCACAGCTGTATAATCGGTGGAGAAAGAGACTCAGAAGAGACTCTCCCTAGCTTTCCAGGCATTTAAGGAAATAGCAGGAGATTTGTACTTTCAGACTTGCAAGATTCTATAAATGTACCCTTACAATAAAGTAGAATTAGCTCACCTAAAGTAGAATTAGCTTATGTTTCCTGTCTGGTCTATTTAGAAAGGTTGGCAGCAGATAGGCATGTCTACTTTCAATGCTCTGTAGTGAGTTTCTTGTGATTTTCATTGTTTCTTTCACTTGATTTCAGAGGTAAACAAAATATTGCACGACCATCTGGGACCTGGAGAAGAAAGGCTGGCTCTTCACATTCTCAGAACTCAGGGCTTGGTGCCTGAGCATGTGGAAACCAGAACCCTGTACAGTACTTTCCAACCCAACATTCCTCAGGTATTACAAACATCAAATTAGAATATTGATAGTCTATGGAGATTCTCAGTCATCCAGGTCATGGTTGCCCCAAAGGTGCTTTTTCAGGAGGCAACTGGACTTTCTTGTTTTTTCTTTGAAGAAGTTTCGCTTCTCATCCAAGAAGCTTCTTCAGCTCTGACTGGATGGTAGGGAATGGAAGGATTTATATTCCTTGCAGACAGCTGGTCATTTGCATCCTTTTAGAGCAGGGGTGTCAAACTGGATTTCTTTGAGGGCCGGATCAGCATTGTAGTTCTCCTCCGCGTGCCGGCCGGGGGGAAGGGGGGGCATTTTTGTGACCGGTTTTCAGCCTGGACAGGCTCCTACAGCACTTTGCTGGCCAACACCCCACCCCACCCTGTGCCCCGTTTTGGCTGCCAGAGGCACTGCAGACCAGTCCTTTGCTATTTCCAGGAGGCCCCGTGGGCCAGATTTAAGCACCCCGTGGGCCAGATCCGGCCCGCAGGCCTTGAGTTTGACACCCCTGTTTTAGAGGGTTGTTGAAGCACTTGGAGGTTTAGCTAAAGTCTTTTAGCTATGCAATTTGGGATGAACACCCTTCGAATGGTGTGGGAGTATGAATGGATTTCCAGAGGGATTGCAGACTACAGGAACCATAAGCACTACTCAGGTGACCCTGAGGACACAGATAAACCTCCAAGTCCAGTTGCCTCCTGAAAAAGCACCTTTTGGGACTAGAATACTGATAGGTTAAGAGATGGGTTTTCTTTTTTTTCTTTATTTAAAATAAAGCCTGACATGATCATTATCTTATCGATACAGGGGAAGCTTCAAATGTGGGTGGATGTTTTCCCCAAAAGCTTGGGCCCACCAGGTCCTCCTTTTAACATCACTCCTCGCAAGGCTAAAAAGTGAGTAAGCTTGGCTGAAGTTTATAGCATGCTATTTCATGGCCCAGAAATATTGATCCTTTCAAATCCTTTCAAGATGAACGAAAAGTTTGCCTTGCATTCTGTTCTCTTCTGTTGCCCCTTGTCACCATCACTGAATTCAGATGGAAGCAAAGACAAGAGCATTAAGCCGTACCACTTTATTCTTTCCATCACTTGCATTACAGGTATGAACTACGGGTGATAATTTGGAACACCAAGGATGTCATCCTGGATGAGAAAAGCATCACAGGAGAAGAAATGAGTGACATCTACGTAAAAGGGTAACTGACTTTGGCAGGACTTGTTGAAAATAGGAAAGCATTGTTCAGTGTTACGGAACCTGGTCACTTTGCCCTGCAATCAGTTAGAAGTATTGGAATTGAATAATCATGCAATATTCACATTCCATCATTTGGTCCATATTAAAAACCATAAATTTGGATGCAAGGTTGTACAGTGTTCTTAAGTTAGAAAGATTAGTCCATTAATCTTGAGAACTTTCAGATGTAAAAACTTCAGCTTCCAGAATTCCCCCACCAGCATGGAGAACTGGGAGTTGAAATCTACATATCTTAAAAGTTGCCAAGGTTGAGAAACACTGAATTGGTCAGTTCCATGGACTACACAGCCCAATCTGCTTGCTTCTGCCTTTCAGATGGATGCCTGGCCACGAAGAGCACAAACAGAAAACGGATGTCCATTATAGGTCCCTTGATGGGGAAGGGAATTTCAACTGGAGATTTGTTTTTCCTTTCGATTATTTTCCAGCGGAGCAACTCTGTACAGTTTCCAAAAAGGTATAGACCCCAAGCACAGCTCTGCAATCACTAATGCACATGAGAACGAGCATCTAGGCTTGTATTTGTTTTAATGAAACTGTGAAAAACCATTGTACACAAATCTGTAGGAAGAACCATGAGGGACTTTTAGCTTGTCCTGCTTCTCCAGCTTACTCAACCACTTCTTCATCCATAGAAGAAAAGAATTCTGACTTCATATTTTTCCCTAAGGATGGAAGACCAAGGAGATGGTATATGGCAGGGGTGTCAAACTCCAGCCTGCGGGGTGCTTAGATCAGGCCTGCGGGGCCGCCCTGGAAACAGCGAAGGACTGGCCCACGGTGCCTCTGCCAGCAAAAACGGAGCTCAGGAGGGCCACATGCTGCCCTCCTGGGCTCCGTTTTCCCTGGCAGAGGGTTACAGGAGGCCATCAAAGCTGGAAACGGAGCTCGGGAGCCCGTTTTCGCTGGCAGAGCGCTCGGGCCACCAAAGGTGCCCCTGACACGAGTGACGTTGAGTTGGCCACGTCCACCCTGTCCACGCCCACCCCAGCTCCCCGTCATCAAACACAACCCTGATGCGGCCCTCAATGAAATCAAGTTTGACACCCCTGGTATATGGGAAGGATAATTTTGAATAGGAAATAGAAAAGAAAGGAGCATAACTCTTCCCTTTGCTGTTTTTTCACCAAAGGCTTTCACCTTTCATGCCCATTTTTCATTTAAAACAACAACAATCAAATATGCTTGTCATGTAATGTCTCATTTGAGAGATATTACATGGTGCAAGATAATAGCCTAGAAATATAAGACAAGTCACTTTAAGAGTGATTATGCCTGTCAGTGGGCAGTCTTTCCTATGATTGCAGCAAGCACCCATTCCACCTTATTTATTTATTTAAAAAATTGGGCCACCCATTTTATCACAAGGTAACTCAGGGCGGCTTACAATCATAAAATATATATATACACTAAAAACATAAATAAGTTAAAACAATCTAAACACTACAATCCATTTAAAGATGGGGAGTCTGGGAGCGGGGGGGGGGAGGATG
>QLTV01003253.1:2041962-2086798 GCA_003457575.1 Thermophis baileyi
TATCTATTGTTTATCAGCCACTGTGATGTCCCCCCGTTGGAGCCCCAAGCTAGCTAGCAGAGCCAGGTTTTTAGACTGGCTAGAAGGACAGGGTGGGGGGTGTTGAGGCTGACCTCACAATGGGAGGGGGGGCAAGATGTTCCACAGGGCAGGTGCCATGTCAGAGAAGGACCTTCTCTTGGACCCTGCCCGCCACAATAATCCGCCCGATGGGGCCTGCAGGATGCCTCCTCTGCCAGCACAGGTGGGACAGCGGGGCACCTTGCTAGCTAATATTTATTTCTGTATCTGTAAAAACAATTTCCTCTCCTTTTTTACTGTAGCAATGACAATGGAAGGAAAGTTCAATTTTTCAGGCAAAAGTTTTCACAAAGAAAATTGAAATTCAGGGATGCAAAACACATCATCAGATATTGAGGAAATGAAAAACTATATTCAGTTCAAAATAAAAAGACTGAGTAAAATACAATCAAAGATTTTAAAATGAGTCAGAACAACTGAGCCTTCAAAATCTTTTCTAAGAGCTACAAAGATTGGGTTTGGGGGGTGTCACAGAAAAGACCCCTCCTCCTAATTCTTATTCTGTTTTGCATTATTTTGCCAAATGTGGCAGCAAGGTTACTAACTGATGCAAGGGATAGGGACCGCATAGTGTGCTGAAAGCTTAACACAACTCAACACAAGATTGTTAGTGATCTACCAAGTGCAATTCATGGAATTGCTACTAATCCCTAACAGTGGACAGTTCCACACTTAAATTAGAAGCAAAAAGAGTCACAGATGAGGCACCTATCTGCAACTCCTTAAAATAGATCTATCTTTTCCCAGGACCATGTAGCATTGTCTCAAGTTCACAGCAGAAAAAATAAGTTGCCAAAGATTTTTTGTACAAGATTAACTGAATCTAGTTTATGTGTATGTTCCTTGAATACAAAGTGTTTAACCAGCTTTCAGTGGTCAGAGTATCACTGGCTTCTAATGTACACATTACCTTGAAATACAAAGAACTGAAGCTAATTGATCTTTTTAATCTCTGTAGATTTTCTTCAGGCAGAACTGAAATGCTGCTGATAGAAAGTGGTAGATGGGTGATGCTAAGAGCAGTTTAGCAAAAGATGATGAGGGGAATTCATTATAAATTCCTTGCTTAGTTTAGTTTACTTTATTGTCATTGCACCTCGTACAACCAAATTAAATTAGCCTCCTTCTCTTCTGATTCTGGCTCTTAGGAACACTTCTGGAGTCTTGACAATACCGAATTCAGAATTCCACCCAAGCTGCTTGTTCAGATATGGGATAATGATAAATTTTCTTTGGATGATTATCTGGGTATGTATAAAGTATTTCAGGATAGGGAAAGTTATGCCCTGAAGTTCTGTGTGCCAAAATATCTTGAGATAATAATGATGGTCTCTTTCTCGGCCCTTTCACTTTTTCTTTAGGTTTTGTTGAACTTGATTTGCACAACACAGTGGTGCCAGCAAAGGTTTCACAAAAGTGCAGTTTAGACATGATTCCAGAGCACAAGCCAATGAACTTGATGAAGAATGTTAAGATTGCTTCACTCTTTGAACAAAAATCCATGAGGGGATGGTGGCCGTGCTACGTCGAAAAAGATGGCTCCCGTGTTCTGGCTGTAAGGTTCTGCTAATTCTCCTTAATCCTTGGGTTTTCATTTCGGAATGGGACAAATCGCCATGGCCAACTCATCTCAGCCAACTTGCCTTTCTGTTAATACTCCTTAATCCTTTGGTTTTCATTTCGAAATGGGAGAAATCGCCATGGCCAACTCACCTCAGCTGACTTGCCATGGTTAATACACCACAGAACAACTCACCGTGGCCAACTCGCCGTGGGACAATCCAATGCGGGATAATTCAAGAGAGGGACAAGTGATTTGCAGCAGGCCTTGTCTTGCTTTAGGTTTGAGCCTTCTCAAGTTAGAAGTCCTTGGGTTGAAACCTAAAGCAAGACAAGGCCTGCTGCTACAATTCACTTGTTTCTCTCTTGAGTTATCCCACGTTGAATTGTCCCACGGCGAGTTGTTCCATGGCGATTTGGCTGCAGTGAGTTGGCTGAGGTGAGTCAACTGTGGTGAGACGACTGGGACGTCTTGTCCTAGACCCTTTCATTTTGCTTCTCAAACTTTAACTGCCCTTCTTCCTCACAAAAGATTTAAATTGTTTTTGAAGGGAAGTACTGCACACAATATTTAGTAAGTAAGTAATTAAGTAAATGACAGTTCTACATCTGGAAGCTCCTTGCATGGGATTTTCATTTCATTTGTGTTGAGATTTATAATTCCAAACTATTTACATAAGCTCATAGTTAAATTTTGCTTTATAGAATCCACTCCATTTCTGGTCATCCCATTTCTTTGCCTTCTCCACAATAGACCCTGATGAAGGGACAGAATCCACAAGCTATTTAATAACTGTTTCTTGCCCCAAATATTAAAGTAGAAGATATTGAATTGATTATGAAGATAAATTCCCAGAAGTACCAATATGCAGTGAAAATCAGTGCAACTAATGCACACAAAGCACACCCTTATGCCACATTCACAAAATCTGAGTGCGATTTTTGCTTGGTGGGTTGAGGGATTTTCCTGGGGAGAATCTGGTTGGGGAATTCTTTTTTGGGGGAAACACATTTTAAAGCTGCTGAAGTTGAGACACTTTGCACTGAATCACATTTCAGAATGGGCTTGAAATCTGTTCATGTATCATTGAACATCATGAATAAAATATCATTAAGCTGCAGCACTATAAAGTTCTTGATAATATTTTTATTTATTTAAAGGGTAAAGTTGAAATGACTCTGGAAGTCCTTGGTGAAAAAGACATTGAAGAACGACCAGCTGGTAAAGGAAGAGATGAACCTAATATGAACCCCAAACTAGACATGCCAAAGTATGATATTTTCCACTTTTTTATTTTAGGGTCTTGTAGATTGGCTTCCCAACATGTTTATATGAGGATTTAAAGTATTGGGGATACCTTGAGAATGTCAAGTCCATGGAAACTTAAAGGTTTGAAACAAGAATCATTTCAGTGAGAACATGAACACATTAGTTGGCTCTTAGTGGTCCAGTGGCCTTTGCTTTAATGCATAGTCTAGCCCAGTGATGGTGAACCTTTTCGGCACTGAGTGTTGCGCGGAAATGTCATGTGTGCGCGCGTGCTTGTCGGGGCTGCGCTCCGGAAAAGCCAAACTTCCGGGTTCTAGCGTGCATGTGTGCCCGATGATCAGCTGGACGGCGCGCATGCGCAGGCCAGTTTTCGGCACTGCTGCGCACGAAGGGATCGCGCTCCGGAAAAGCTGAACTTCTAGGTTCTGGCGCGCATGTGCACCCGACAATCAGCTGGACGGCGTGCATGCGCACACCGGTTTTCGGCACTGCTGCGTGTGCGAAGGACAGCTGATCGTCGTGCACGCATGCACGCCAGAAACCCAGAAGACAAACAGGCAAAGCTGCACGTGCCGGGCGACATGGCTTCCCGTGCGACTTTGGGCACGCGTGCCATAGGTTCTCCATCACTGGTCTAGCCCAAAGGTTTTACTTTAATGGAGACATTAGAATTCATTTCTATATTATTGCACAACTTATTTTCTGTAACTTGGATAATTACACTGAAATGATCATTTGTTAATCATTTCCTGCAGCTCTTTCTCCTCCAATCATCAGTCTTTTCTTCAAGACAAATATGTCTGAAGCTTAGGAGCAAGCGAATTTGTGCCAAGCATATTGTTGTGCAAACCTTAGTTTTAAGAACTAATAGAAACAGTAGTGGACATTTGGAGATGAGAGGGATAGAAATAAACACTCTTTTTAGGCAGAAAAACTGGAAAAGGTGAACATTTGCACAAATATGCAGGTAGTGCTCACTTACTGATCATTCATTCAGTGACCCTTTGAAGTTATAATAGTACTGAAAAAATAACTTTACAGACCATTTATGACTATTTATGACTTTGCAGGTCCATCATTCAGTTAATCGCTATTACAGTCAGTACATGTTGTCCTGTGTCTGACCTCTTTCTCCCCCCACCTTACAGAGCAGAGAGATTGAAGAGGGCGATTGCAAGAGAGTAAGCTGATTGCTCTTCTACACATCAGATGCAATGCAGCCCAATGCATCCTACGCAAACAACTTTCTCTCTTGAAATTTCTGTGTCTCCAATCTCTCTGCTCTGCTCTGCGATGGGGAGGAAGGAAGCAGTTTCTGCAGATAGTCTCTCATTTGCCTGATCCTTCAAACCTCCTGCTAAGAGAGTGATTGGAAAGGGATTTCAAGAGGATAATCTATTTGCTCTTCTATACACTGAAAATAATGTGATCACACCAGTAGCAGGAAAAGGTCAGGCAAAGGAGAGATTATCTATAGGTATCACTTGCTTTTTTCCCTCCCATACACCCATGCACAGAGTGGAGAGATTGGAGAAAAAGGGATTTCAAGAATATTATAAATTGTTTGCATAGTACACCCACATCTCCCAGCCCAAAGCTGGGGGGGGAAGGTGTCACTGCATTGCTTTCAATGTGTACAAGGCAATAAACTGGCACTTGAACATTCCAAAGGGCAGAGTAGTGGCTGGGAGGCAAACAAAAGCCAAAGGTATAAAACTGAGTGGTCTTGTCTCTTTCCAGCCAGAAAGCACATTTGCGAACACCCTATTTCAGGGGTGGGTTCTGGATCCTTTTGCTGCCGGTTCACTCAGGGTTGCGCCATGCGCGCATGCAGCAATAAAAAAATAGCTTCTGCGCATGCACAGAAGCAAAAATTAGCTTCTGCGCATGCGCAGAAGCAAAATCCAAGATGGCGGCGCCCACAGAGACACTGATGGAACCGGCTCCGTGACGTCATCACCGAGCTACTAACAGTTCTAAAGAACCGGTTAGAACCGGTAGGAACCCACCTCTGCCCTTAGCAACTACTTCTCTTAGTGACAGAATTGCCCATCTCAATTAGGATCATTAAGCAAGGAGTCCCTGTGCCTCTTATTACATATTATATGCCATTAATATCTATAGGATTCTTATCTTCAACAGTTCAGTAATAGTATTCGTAGTATTTATACTAGATTCTTAAAGTTAGGATTTCTGCACACACAGTCAACTATATGAAAGCCATGCACCAACTGGATCTTTTTTCCTTCCTCAGCCGACCAGAAACGTCCTTCCTTTGGTTCACAAATCCATGCAAGACAATGAAATTTATTGTGTGGCGGAGATTTAAGTGGGTCTTCATTGGCATCATCATCCTGTTGATTGTGCTTTTATTTCTAGCCATCCTCCTATATTCCTTGCCAGTATGTATTTTCTGTTTGTATCTTTTTACTTTCAAATTAGTTAGGCTGATAATCAGGTTATACATATGTGCACTTGATCACAGACAAACATTCCTTCTTGGTTTCAATAGGCATTGATGGAAACTTAAATGTTTTCAATTTCACTAAGCAAAATGAATATTGTTAAATGGATTAAAATCTAAATCAATTCATTATTGCTTTAATTAGGCAATTATTTTACACATGTTCAAAGTATATTTTAGTGTTTTTTTTCTTTTGTTCAATTGTCCTATTTTCAGAGACTTCCTGGACATATCCCTGCAGGTTTTTTGGTTTGCCACAGCCTTTTTCCTAGAGC
Source organism: Thermophis baileyi (assembly GCA_003457575.1). Lineage (NCBI taxonomy): Eukaryota > Metazoa > Chordata > Lepidosauria > Squamata > Dipsadidae > Thermophis > Thermophis baileyi. Next base: position 2,047,613 of record QLTV01003253.1, read on the forward strand.
TAACAGTAATTAGACTATTTAGACTTAAAGCAGGGGTGAAATCCAGCAGGTTCTGACAGGTTCTGGAGAACCGGCAGCGGAAATTTTGAGTAGTTCAGAGAACCGGCAAATACCACCTCTGGCTGGCCCCAGAGTGGGGTGGAAATGGAGATTTTGCAATATCCTTTCCCCAGGAGTGGGGAGGGAATGGGGATTTTGCAGTATCCTTCCCCTGGAGTGGGGTGGGAATGGAGATTTTGCAGTATCCTTCCCCTGCCACGCCCAAGCCATGCCCACCAAGCCACACCATGCCCACCAAGCCACGCCCACAGAACCGGTAGTAAAAAAAATTGGATTTCACCACTGACTTAAAGTAAATAGACTAATTAGAATGTCTATGATTCTGTGAAAGTATACTGATAATCCTCAACTTACGGTCCAATTTTACAAATGTTTTTTCCTATGGTTGTTAAGCGAACCCATTGTTCGCTATGGGGAGTTTTTGCTGAAAACTAGAAGTAAACACGATCATGTGACCACAGGAAGTTGCAGATGACCGTAAATACAGGCCAGTTGCTCCTGAAATACAACCACATGACCTAGAGAGGTGGCCATTGGGCTTTGGAACCAGGTTATAGGTATCTTTTGGGGGGGATCTATTGTAACTATGAACTGTCGCTAAGCTACCAGTCGTAAGTCAAAGACTATAACAGTAATTACAACTAATTACTAATAATTGTAGCACTGTGTCAAGATCATATTAAAGATCACTTCCTTGCCACAATATCTATATACACTGCTCTGAAAGCAAGTTAAGTGTATCGCCAAAGCAAGAGCTTTTTGAACCTAACCTGTGAGCCAAAAGGAGTCTATATTTGAAGGAGATGATTGACACAATATGCATGTTTTTTCTTTAAACTATTTTGCAATGATTTTAGTTGAACACTTGTGAATTAAAAACTACCATGCCTGTCTAAATGTGAAGAATTCATTATGGCTTCTTTTTATTTTTGTAGAACTACATTTCAATGAAGATTGTGAATCCTTTTTCATCTCGTTAAGGAAGACATTATTCTTAAAACTTGACTTTGAAACGAGGTTATACAACCTTTGGGCCAAATTGAACCACCACCTCAAATTATGTGTCTGCTCTGATCTCCTGAGTTTTGCACCAGGAAAAAGACCCTCTATGTGAATTCAATTGCTATCCAAGATGTTTTGAGAAATAACAGCCAAAAGTGACTATGATTTCTGAATTATGACTTTGATAGAAAATTATAAAACGATGTGTCTTTTTTGTTCTTAAACATTTTTCTCAATATACCGTTCATTATTTTTTTCAGTTTTACCTTCCTTTTAAATATGTACTCTATTTATACTGTAATTCTATTATACATGTCTACTGGCAAGTAAGCCCCTTTGAGTTTCACAGGGACTGACTTCCAGGTAAGTGGAAACTTCAAAGGTTTATTTTAATTATGAGCAGTTTGAAATGGTGCCTCTTAACTTTAGGGGGGGGGGAGAACGCATGCTACTTATTCTTACAAAAGAAAGGACTATAAAATGGTTCACTAGTGGCATGAATAGGATACTATAAAAGGTCATAATAATACCTCTAAGCTTTATTTTGCTACGGTCCTTCCTTATAAACAAAGCAGTGAAATAAAGCCAAACAAATTTTCAGTTTAGTTTTGTGGCTATTGTGCTTAGCAAAATATAGATTTGTTTTTATTTCCTATCATTTTCCCTCAAGTGCAGAGTCCGTTTTTTTCAAAGTATTGAATATTTGGTTGCAATAGGAATTGACTGACCAGCTTGTTGCTGACATCATGGGCTGAGAGAGAGAGTTACTGGCCCTAAGTCACCGTAGGTTGGACATGCCTCCTCTAAAGTAACCTCCTCAGAGTCTCAGAGTCAGAACTGCCATGACACTTGGGTCCCGTTTGCCTTAACCTTGATCCAGGTAAGGGACTGATAAATTTCACACACTGTACCAGCAGAGAATGAGAATGAGAGGTACTCATCTCCTTTTCTTAGCTGAGGGAGCCAGCATTGTCCAAAGACATTTTCCATGATCATGTGATCAGCATGACTGTCTGCCGAGGCACATGGAATACTGTTACCTTCCCACCGAAGTGGTACCTATTTATCTACTCGCACGTGCATGCTTTTGAACTGCCAGGAGTTATAGCAAGTAACCGGAGCTCACCCTGTCGCACAGCACTTGGGTCTGAAACCCGGGCTGTCAGTTTTACAGCTGACCAGCTCAGCATGTTTAACTGCTCAGCCATCGCGCCTGCAAGCAAGTGCCCTTAAAATAGACATACACGACTGTGGCGTCTAATGCCAACCAGGTGGGAATGGAACGGGGAAAATTTGCCTTCACCCCAACAAAAATGATGGTATACTGATCTAGTCACCATACTTCATCAGATTAATATTGGGGGCTTTGGTTGTTTAGAAAGTCTCTTCCCTGCTTAAGTTGAAATGAAAACAGGCCCACTGAATGTGTTGCAATAATTCAAACAGATAACAGTACACAGTCCTGTCCTAAATGAAATTCAGTATTCCACATTAATCAAGGGATTCAGGATGGGGAAGCAAGTTAGCTACACAGGACTATCTGCCCATTCTTCATATGATTCCTTTTTCTTCTACTTGTCATCAGATATCATGTTTTTAATGTTTTTATTTTATTTTTATCCTATCTTTATTATTTTTTTAAGTGATTCAAGGCAACAAACATACCTAATGCTCCTTCCTCCTATTTTACCCGCAACCATCACCCTGTGAGGTTGTTGGTCTGAGAGTGAGTGACTGCCCTAAGTCACCAAACTGGCTTGCATGCCTAAGAAGGGACTCGAAGGGACTCGAACTCATGGTCTTCTAGTTTCTGGCCTGGTGCCTTAACCACTAGACCAAACTGGCTCAGTATTTTTCCCCATTGCTGTATTAATATATATACTATATACACTATGTGGAATTAATACAGTAACTTATTCAATAAATTATGGCAGCATACTCTGAAGAGAAGGTAGTGAACCCTAACTTGTACTATCATCAGAAGATAAATTGTCTCACAACAAAGAGTTATACCACCCCATATTCTAAAAATTCTATTGGTAAGGTAAGAGTTATCAAAGCGCACATTTGTGGTTCATCTTACAAACAGAAATTCTAAGATTAATTCATTTTAATGCATTTAATGCGTTTTTGTAGATAATGGAAATTTGCTACAGTCTCTCATGTCATCCCCATGATCTACCAACGTCTCCATGGAGACAATGACCATAATCACAAACGTCAAAACTAGTTAACTCATAGAGCTGAGAACCTTCACCTTTGGCTGTGTTCACATAGTAAATAAACCTAATCTCAGGCTAAAAAAAAATACCATTCCTAAATTCATAAAACATGCAGCAACTCCAGTAAACCGTATTGTCACTTACCATCATGGCTTGGTTCCTATCACATGCTGGACTACAATCTATCAAACAAAGCCCACTTTAGCTTAGTCAAGTGTCTTACGAAGGTCAGGTGTTTGTGTGAAGTTACCATTTAGAAAGCACAAGTTCCTTTTTTAAAAAAATGAGCCATCCACACTTAATTGTCACAGAAGCAATTTGAGACAGGAATCACTTCTGCAGAGGACTCAATTCCTACCATATGTTTATACTTAGACACGAAGCATGGTTAGGATGAAGAAAGCTTGGAGTCTACAGATGGGCCTTCTTTCTCATTGGAATGCAACTTGCGCAGTCATTCCCAATAAGTCAGTGGCGGCTACAGAAATTAGAAAATTCTTGCTTCTTGGTGAGTCATGGCAGGGCAACCTTTGAATCTGTGTGAAGCTTATAGAAATTGCTTATGTTTCACCTTGACTGGGTAAATGATAATGGTCTAAATCTGGTGAATAAACTAATGGCTATAATTCCACAAAATCATTTCCATAATGTGGAGCGTTACATGTTAGAATGGAACAGTTTTTCTGTCAAAACATAATTGCCCTTTATTTGGGAGTGGTAAGAACCAACTTGAAAAGTATGACCTAAGAGCAATAGCTCAGGGCTGGAACTAATCAGAATCCAGATGGATTGCTATTTAGTGACATAATATTTTGGCAGTAACTTGCTGGGATATAAGTGAACATTTGATCACTTCTCATTTAGTAAGGGTTCAGTCAGTGCCACGATTAAGCAAAGAATGAAAATCACAAATGGATGGCTTTTCATCCAAGAGCTGAAACGCAATATACTTAAAAGTTCTTATTAGAAAAAACATTTTCCTTAGAGAACTTTAAAGAGTATCATTTTAAGAAAATTAAAAATAGGTTGTGGAGAGACCTGGACCTTCTTGTTCACTTAGATTGCAATTCTATAGAGAGAAGATTGGCTTCTATCTTTAGCACTGCTCTTTCCACATATGATCGTGATAAGAATTAATTCTTAAATTAGTTCTTAAATCCAGTTGGGGTAAAAAAGGAACTATGGGAGGATTAAATTAGAATAATATGAGGAAGAGACTGATCTTAAGAATTCGTTAGTGAGTTCCAGCATGGAGAGTTGTGTGTCTGTGTTTGTGTGTGCAAATTTCCAAAGCAGGCCCCCCTTTCTCTGGTCTCTCCCAAACAGTAGAAGAGAATTTACATTACTACTTTTCATTTATAATCTCTGACATTCTTTGCTTATTCCTCTAAAATGTTCACCTCTATAATAATACAAAAGACAAATAAAAACTTTGAGCACTTGAAAAGAGTTTGACAACTGTTTATTGAATATAACACAGAGACATATCAATTCCAAACTCAAATTATCATTTATTTTATTTTTTTAAGTTACTACATGAATGTTTCATTGAATTTTACTGTTTATTGCTCTTTCTTGGCTACTCTGATGTACTTGCTCTTTTATGACAAGAAGATAAGGCTATGTAAAATTGATGGTTATTATGAGCTCCAGGTAATAAGTAAAGAAATAGTAATCACATCTGCATGAGAATTGCCTTAACACTTGTTAAATAATCAAAACTGCTTCATGCCAGGAACCACAGTTGCTGATGGAGATATGTAGATACGATTTCTTAGCATATTTGCCTTTTTTCCCTTCCATATAGACACATATTTATTCATTAAAACATTTTCCAGCTTTTCTGTCAAATTCGTTACAAGAAGGAACTTAATATTGATTTTAAAACAATGGGACAGCCACTGAACATAGAATTCAGAAGCAAAAAGATTAACCCAGCCAAAAGCTTTTTTATTATTATAATTATTTTTAAATTGCCCCTGCTGCTTGTTCCAAATATAACATAGCATTTCTTCTGTCGGTCACAAGATGTCAGTGTCTCTATTCTCTTTCTAAGGTCTCCACATGCAAATCTTTGTATGTTCCAAATGTTTAAGTAGAAAAGTGATGTGTAATGTTAGTCTTATCCTTTTATAGACCAGTGGAAAAATTAAGAGAGTTATGATGTAAACTTTCCAAAAGTACCCCAAAATAAAGGTAACAATTTCTTTAAAATTCTAATGCAAAGAGATTTAAATAATTGTGAAAAATGCAATCAATATAGACTCAGCAACATCTGGCAACTTCATCTAGTTTCACCAAAGAATAACAACCTCATTTTTCTGTAATTTTGAAAAAGCAAAAACACTTTTGCAATTCATTGATAAGGCAACAGAATTATTTTTGATATGACCATGCCACTGTTTCAGTTAGAAGATCTAAAGCAGTGGTTCTCAACCTTCCTAATGCTGCGACCCCCGCCCCACTGCCGCGACCCCCGCCCTGCCCCCTCCCCGCGCGTGCGCGTTGCCAGTCACCAAGATGGCGGGCTAGTGCGCGCTTAGGCGACCCCTGTGAAAGGGTCGTTCGACCCCCAAAGGGGTCGCAACCCACAGGTTGAGAACCACTGATCTAGAGGGAGGGAGGGAGGGAGGAAGGAAGGAAGGAAGGAAGGAAGGAAGGAAGGAAGGAAGGAAGGAAGGAAGATTTATGAATAAACATTACAATCTGCCTTTACTTGCAAATTGCTTTCTATGGGTTCTCTGTTATTTAACCTGGGCCTCTATCCCTGAAAACAAGCCCACAAAAGTCAATTTCTGAACATTTTATCAATCAGTATTGAGCTTAGCTATCTAGCTCACTAACTATCTTCTTAAATCAGCAGCTAGAGCCAGTTTGGGGTTGTGGTTAAGGCATCGAGCTAGAAACTGGGAGACTGTGAGTTGCATGACTAGCAGTGCTTTTTTGATGTGATCAAAAATATTTAACTCGCTTCATTTATTCACATCTTTATTTTAAATCTGAGCTACTATTATTCCAGAGAGCCAGTTTGGTGTCATGATTAAGGTTCAAAGCTACAAAGGAGACTAGGAGTTCTAGTCCTGCCATGTGCACAAAGCCAACTGGGTGACCTTGGGCCAGTCAATTTCTCTCAGCCCTAAGAAGGAGGCAATGACAAAACATTTCTGAATAATTTTGCCAAGAAAACCACAGGGACCTATGCAGGCAGTCTCTTGAAAATTGGACATGATTGAATAGAAGAAAAAAATATATATCAGCACCTACCTGACAACAGAACATGTTAGAGTTATTTTTATTTCTTTAAAGTATGGTAGGAAAAACATGCAGAGTTTTTTTTTCCTCACTGACACCTTTTCTTTGTTCTTTTTATTTACAACAATTTTGATACCACCCATTTTAAAGAAGCTGACTAGCCTTTATCATAAATTGGAAGGGATCTTGAATAAAGAAAACCCCATCAGAGTTTGTGCCCAATATCCAGAAACTGCTTCCTTCCACCATAAATCTTAACTTTGAACTTCAGCACTTTATTTACTACACAAGGGCTTTTAACAAAAGAAAAGAAAAGAAAAGGACAGGATTGAAATAATATGTTTCAAGTGTGGGACCTAGAATAACCCAAGGAAATATTTAACTTGTTTTGTTTTTCTTGCACTGGTTGACATCTTGAAGCAAAATGCTAATTGCTTTGGATTCTCCCTTAAATTTAAAAAATGCCCTGAAGCTTAGAGAACTACAGTTCACCCCTCACCAACCCATCCTTCCTGCCCTCCCCAAAATAAAAAATCTAAAACTTATTTGGTGTTTTGGCAAAGAAATAGTACTTGTTTTAAATCCTGCCTCTTCTGTAGAAAACAATATGTATGAAATATTCCAACTTGCATTCATCATCTTTTCAACTTAATTTTAGTACATTCAGGGCAAATAGATGCGATATTTGATACCTGATATTCTGAAAGTTCCCTCAAGATCTGTTTATGTTGCCAGGGTGCCAGGGACATGGCACCATTGTTGAGGGGGCCATTTTTATCCTCCCCTCCAGTATGGTTCGTATTTTTGTGTTTATAATATTTATTACTGTGGGTTGTTTTTTTTCAGATTTTTACCTGTTCTTTTTATATTGGCAGCTGTATCTATTCTTGTGTGTTGCCCAGAATTGCCTTTTGGTGAGATGGGCAGCTGTATAAATTTAATAGACAAATAAACAAAAAACTATTTAAAGGGCCAATATATTTTTGTTGAAAGGCTCATGAAACAAATTTAGCTTTTAAGGCCAACCAAACCTGAACAATTTGAGTTTCATTAAAATAAGAATCTTCTGCTTGGTAAATATCTATCAGTCTCCTCAGCTTGCCACCCACCCACCCACCCACCCACTCCCAGCAGGACCCAGAACCAGCTAAATCCTTTTCGGTGCATTTGAATAGCCCACAATCTGCCCTCTCAACATTTTGCCATTCAAATTAACCTCCATTACAATGGAAAGAAAATAACCCTGAAAACAACTAATTTCCAAGTGTAAAAAGCTTCATCAGAAAACAACTTTTGCATGTAAATTAGGCCTCCACCTTCTGGTCTTGTTTAAGGCTGACTTGGAAGCTGGGTTTTAAACATTCAACCCCCCCATTTAAGCCCGGGGGGGGGAATTAAAAGGTGAGGAAAAATATATAAAAGTGAGGAAACAATAAGGGCTGGGTCCAATGTGGTCCCTGCAACAATTCTTCTTTTCATGAAGCTTCAGGAGGATAGACAATAATCTTTCACACATTTTTTGAGCCCAATTAGGATGAGGAGCTGAACAAAGGAACTCACTTGAAGCCACCTTTTTAATTGACAGCCACTCCTGGAATTAACAGATACCTTCAAAGGTGAAGAGGAGGTATATTTAGAAGTTACAGGAGCTCTTCACCACAGTCTCTATAATCCTTTCTCCCTTCAGAGAATATAAAAGAATGAAATAGGCTTTTTTCTCAGCCTTCTAGGTTTTAATCTGTCACAAATGAACCCTTCCTGTCATCTCACTCAATTCTTTTAGTGGCCTTTCAGACAGATATGTCAGGAGTGTGGGTATAAAAAAAGCTAAAATGGGTGCAACTGCACAATACACGTTTTTTAAAAAAAGGAATGGGGCTTCATGCAACAAAAATCCATTCTTCTTGACTCTTTTGACTCCCCCTCCCCCATTTGTGGATACCCCGTGTGTGAAACTGACTGCATTATAATTTTATAAGCTTTAGTTTTCCATATTGAATAATAGGGAAAGTTTGATAGTCAATGATAACAATTAATTACACCAGGGAATGAAAGATGCAGACTGTCATTAAAAATAAGGATAAAAACAACAAAGATCTCAAGCTGAGTTGGAAACCTGATGATATAATTTCTTGTCACTGACTTCAATCAGGTTGTTTTTAATTCCTAGTCCAGACTTAATTCTTGAGATTTTCTTATGATCCCCCAGTCATATCCTGATTAACTACATGCTACTACCAGAGCTGGACTAAACCTGGGGAGTCAACGTTAGCTGAAAGTCAAATCACTCAGGACCAGTAATATTGGAAAATTGAATTGGGAGATGTGAATGTTTGTATGACAGGACTTCACTCAACTTTTTGGTGTGTATGTGTCTTCGTATCAGTGCTGACCCCTGGAGATTGTCTGGACTAGCCCCTGCAGTTTTCTTGACAGGTTTTAAAAGTGGTTTGCCATTTCCTTTTTCCTAGGGCTGAAAGAGAATAACTGGCTCAAGATCAACAAGTTAAAAAGCAGGACTAGAACTCACCTTCTCCTGATTATTCCTTAGCTGGTAGGTGCCCAATCATTACTTCAGTAAGATGACTAATACTAACACATTGCCTCAGTAATATACATAACAGCCCCAGGACGTAGGTCAATTCACGCATTTGACCTCAGATGGAGATATAACAACGGGGTAGAATCTGATCTCAGGATTAGCTAAGCCAGTGCTTTTCAACCTTGGCAACTTTAAGATGTGTGGACTTCAGCTCCCAGAATTCCATTTGCCAAGGTTGAAAAATAGTGAGCTAAGCCATTATTTGATGACCTGTTTAAAATACTTATGGATGACCTGTCAAAAACATTTAAGGCAATAAAAGTTGCATTTGGAAGCTAGAGTAAAACAAAAAACAATGGTTTCAAGGGAACCTGATCCAGCCTGTCCTGCAACTTTCTCTTCAACTCAGATGTTTATGGTGCTAATTCAATAAGTGACTGGATGACAAGGAATGAATGAGTGATGAGAAACATGGAAAATTAACACATTACAGGAAACAGAAACATTCAAATGCTTATGGCAACATGCTATTTTTAATACTAACTTGCAGGCATTTGGAAGTATATCAAAAAGAAGATTGAAAGACTGAAGATTTGCATCGCTCTTGGGAAATATGGTATTGTGGGAAAAATAACAAGCTTAACTCATGATCATTCTTGTTCCAGGAGTTAGATCCATTTCAAAAATAATTTTAAAAGAAGAATGGGAAGGGCAATCAAACCACTTTCCAGTTAGCTATGATTACACTGTCTCATTATCCATAACTACAAACAATGCTACTTGTTTTGGACTCTATATAACACAAATCCCACCTTTAGACCCCTTAAATGTGAATATTTGTTTCCAGTTTGCAGTCATTATTGTGGTTGCCAGAAAAGCAAGATGAAAGGGCAAAGAATTTACAATGTCCAAGGTGAAAGAGAGGAAGTGATGTAGGAAATGGGCTGTGCATATATTTTGAAATTTTGCTAAAAAATGATCATACTGTCTCATCCCAAAAGACTTTTTTTTTCTAACCTTGTCTTCAAAATTGTAATTCTGTTCTAAATTATTCTAGCACAGTGTTTCTCAACCTTCGCAACTTTAAGATGTGTGGACTTCAACTCCCAGGATTCACCAGCCACCATGTTTGGCTAGTGAATTCTGGGAGTTGAAGTCCACACATAGGGTATGGTCATAAGGATTTTTTTTAAGGAATGGAGCTTTATAAGGAATTTTGTGGAAAACTCAGGAACCATGACATCTTACCTCAATAAAGCCAGTGGTGGGTTGCTCCCAGTTTGGACTGGTTCTTAGAACCGGTAGTGGCGGCGGTGGGAGGCTCCGCCCACCCACCCGGGACGCTTCTGCGCATGTGCAGAAGCGTCACGCATGCGCGCAAACTGGTAGTAAAGGGTTTTAGAACCCACTACTGAATAAAGCATATGACTTCTGGCTTCTGTACTGAAAGTCTATTTATTTTTCCTTGCTGTTCAAATTTTAAATGTGGTGGTTTACAAGATGGTGGTGTGCTCTTGTATTTCTTCCTCTCTCTGAAGCTGAAAGTATGTTGATGTCCAGCTACAGAAATTAATTGGATGAGGAGTATCAAGTTGAACCAAGAGGAAATGTGGAAGTTTCCTTTGTTCTGGGAGTTTCAGGAATACAATGGAGAGAAAGAGAACGATAGATAACAGGAACATTTGACTTGGTTGATTTTATAGCATGGAACAGGTTTTTTTTTTAAAGTAGGCATCTTTTTAGTGCATTTTGTACCATATCTAGGTTTCGGCAATCCAGACAACTGATAGCTGGCTGGATTAGATAGATTCCCTTACTAAGCATTAACATAATGGATAGGATAGGATAGGATAGGATAGGATAGGATAGGATAGGATAGGATAGGATAGGATGGGGGAGAGGAGGGGAGGGGAGGGGAGGAGAGGAGAGGGCTGGATGGGACCTTGGTGATCTTCTAGTCCAGTGGTTCTCAACCTTCCTAATGCCGCAACCCCCGCCACCGCGACCCCCTCGCCCTCCCCGCGCATGCGCATTGCCAGGCGAGAAGCGATGAGGTGACAAAGGGGGCGTGGCACCAAGATGGCGGGCTAGCGCACGCGGCCCTTCTGTCGGCGCCTGCGCATTCGTGGGCCGCCCGTGCGTCACACCGTCCCCGGGTACTCGTATGTGGACAGATAGAGGAGCGGTGTCTTGGTTCCTAAGACCATTGGAAATATGTGTTTTCCGATGGTCTTAGGCGACCCCTGTGAAAGGGTCGTTCAACCTCCAAAGGGATCACAACCCACAGGTTGAGAACCGCTGTTCTAGTCCAACCCCCTGCTCAAGCAGGATATTTTAGACAAGTAGCTGTCTAGTCTCTTCTTAAAAACCTCCAGTGATGAAGTACTGAATATGAAAATATTCAATGAAATATTTAAAAAATATTCATAAAATATGAAAATATGTTAAAGACCCTTGCATGTACTTTATAGATTACATTATTGTTAAACATCCAGCTCAATCAAGAATTCGTTAAGAGTTATCATGTTTCTAATAATAATAGATCATCGATTCATATTTGGAATATGCATTCAGAAGAATTACAATCAACAGGGCAGTTTCATTGGATGTAGAAAAAGGTATCTGATAATGCAATGAAATGTTTTGAGCCACCTTTTTCCTAAATATGGATTTCCTCCCATTTTTATTAATTGGAGGAATAAGTCTGCTCTAGTCCCTTCAAGAGAGTCATTTCTAATGGTATTATCTTCTCATTTATCAAATATTTCATGGAATTAATCTGATTTCTTATTTAGTTTTGGAAATGCTGCTCTAATTTGGGAGATGGACAGAGGACATTGTCTAACAATGGCTGAAATTGATGCAAATTGTTATTGTGAGTCAATGATACTTTACTGATGATTATGTGCTTTCTATATCATGTACTTCCTATTACCGGTAACTCAAATTTTCTATTTAATCTTGTTATAATGGGGTTTCAATTATTGCCTGAATTTTTTTCTTTATTCCAAGCAACCATTTTTGGATAGAGCTAAATGATTGACAGATGATAGATAATAAATAGATATCTCACTTAATAAAATGATACAAATAGATGGTTCAAAATCCCATTAAATTTGTGGGGGAAGATAAGTGTTACAAAAATGAAAAAGAAATCGACTCATATTTGCCTGAATGCGTTCTTACTCTAGTATACTTTAATTACTCTAAGATTATATTAACCTTATTTTCCCATGGGAAGAAAAACCCCTAGATTTTCTATATTTAAATTATGGCTACCATATAATGTTTCAGGGGGTTACCTTGTCTGATTTGCAACTTTTACCCAGGGCATATATTTTTACATTTTATGGAATCAAGTGAGTGATTAAAACAAATCCATTACACGCATAATTAGAAAATTACTATAGATATTCCTCGACTTTCGACCACAATTGAGCCCAAAATTTTTGTTATTAAGCGAGACAGTTGTTAAGCAAATTTTGCCCATTTTACAACCTTTCTTGCCACAGTTGTTAAGTGAATCGATGCAGTTATAAGTTAGTATCATGGTTGTTAAATGAATCTGGCTTCCCCATTGATTTTAATTGCCAGAAGATTGTGAAAGTCGATCACATGACCCCGGGACACTGCAACCATCATAAATATGAGTCACTTGCCAAGCTTCTGAATTTGGATCACATGACCAAATGGAGATGTTGCAATGTGAAAAACAATCATAAGTCACTTTTTTCAGGGCCATTGTAATTTCAAATGGTCACTATATGAAGTGTTGTAAGTCAAGGATTTCCTGTACTGTGTGTTCTCTGTCATGTCATGACAACAAAAGATGGGTGGGATACTATTGTTAGTCATGCCTCTATTGTTATATCCTGCATTAAAGGCTACAAGGCACATTTGGAAAATTCTGGGACTGAAGTATAACTTTGATTCTTATTCACACAATAAACTTACTTACTGGGACAATCCCAGTTTGAAAATAAAAGGAGTTGTTTTGGGGCATTTAAGGTGCAATTAGGAATAAATATGCTAGACTTGCCTTATTCCTCATCAAATTTTTAACCATTTGAATTATTGAAAAAGGTATCTGGGCTGCTTGAAACTTTACACAGAAAGTATATTCAATTAAAACATCTACATAGTCGTCAACTTACAAGCTTTCATTTAGTGACCGTTCAAAGTTATAACGGCACTGAAAAAAGTGACTTATGACCGATTTTCACACTTGCAATCCTTGCAGCATCCCTATGGCCACGTGATCAAAATTTGGAAGCTTGGCATGTATTTATGGAGGTTGCAGTGATAAGCAAAGGCAATGGAGAAGCCAGATCATTAACAACCATGTTGCTAACTAAACAACTGCAGTGATTCATTTAACAACTGTGGCAAGAAAGGTTATAAAATGGGGCAAAATTCACTTAATAACTGTCTTGCTTGATGTCTATGGAGATTCTCAGTCATTCAGGTCATGGTTGTCCCAAAGGTGCTTTTTCAAGAGGCAACTGGACTTTCTAGTTTTTTTTCTTTGAAGATTTTTCACTTCTCATTCCAGTCAGAGCTGAAGAAGCTTCTTGGATGAAAAGTGAAACGTCTTCAAAGAAAAACAAGAAAGTCCAGTTGCCTCTTGAAAAAGCTCCTTTGGGACAATTGTCTTGCTTAGCAACGGAAATTTTGGCTTAATTGTAGTTGTTAGTTGAGGACTACCTGTATTGATTCCACAAATGCATTTACAAGCATGTAAAACTTCTTAAATTTCTGTCAGTATTGGAACATGTTTCAGATAACCCTACAGACCTAACCCTAGACCTACAACATTTTTATGCGCAATTAAAAAGTATCACTGATAGATATTAATAATATGCATGAGTTCTGGATCAAAGAGTTGGGATATCCTATATTAACCACATTGCTAAGGATCTTAAATATGTTTCTTGTATTCTTAAAATGATACTAATTGATAAAAAAAATTCACATTTACTAGGCATCCCAGATAATGCATTAAAAAGGCTGGTGATTAACTTCATTATTTTGGATGTAAAAAGGGCTATGGAGGGAATACTTGTCATATGATGTGGGGGCCCCATTTTGATCTGATATTAATAAGTTTGTTAATATATTTTTAAATTCCTTCAAGTAAACCTTGATTACGGACAACTTGTTGGACAAGTCCCTGCAATTTTCTTGGCAAAATTTCAGAAGGGGTTGGCTATTGCCTTCTTTCTAGGCCTGAGAAAGAGTGATTGGCCCAAGGTCACCCAGTTGGCTTTCATACTGAAAGCCAGACTAGAATTTATGGTCTCCTGGTTTCTAGTCTAATGCTTTAACCATGACACAAACTAGGTCTCTTTAATATGACAGTAGAAATATTACCAATTATAATAATTGTAATATAATAATTACAATTATTATATTACAATTATTGTAATATAGTTTACAGTGTGAATGCACTTTTGAATTATACTTTTGAATAAGAACCCTGATCCTTATTATATGAACAAATATCAATTTATCGAGCAAGGAGACAGAAAAATATCACTGTTTAATGTAGGAAAAACAGTGCAATCCAGATTTACACTTTTGGATTACTAGCATGTGTTCGCTTTCTATTTATGAGCTGGCTAGTTTCTACCTGTTCATAGGTAGAAAGATGTTTCTCTCCCCCCCTCTTTTCCCTTCTCTCCTTTTGTACATTAAAAAAACAGTCTACTCTTATGTCTCATTTCATTTTATTCAAGAGGGTCTCCTTCGCAACCTATGAACAGGTAGAAATTATTACAAAGTGGAAGAGATAAGAAGCTTCATTTCCAAGCCACAATATCCTTAACTAGTTCAGAAGGATGAGCAGGATATATTTTAATTATAAGCTTTACAAAATCTGGGTGTTCCCATGAGAACCTGGATGTAAAAGAGGAGGTGAATGTTATGTGTGAAGTGTCTCAATTTAATCTCTTTAATCTTCCTTTTTGTTGACTGCATAGCCTCCAAATTCCTTCTGCGCAGTTCTATTTCTTCCTGTTTGTTGAATTGCTATATGTTTATTCGTATTTCTTTGGGTCTTCTTCTATATGGGTACACTCATCATTAAGCCATATCTGTTCACAGTTTTGCAACTGAAGATCAGATGGAAACGTTAGCCCAAATCTCCTTTGCCTTGTATTGATTAGGAAAAGTAGTCATTTGTTCTTTTAGGAATCATGTGTTCTGACCTAGGCTTCTGATAAATAATACCGCACACACAGAGTCCCCAAAACCTCTTTTTATTTAAACGGCTGTGAATTCTGTTCATTCCCAGCCGTAATAAGTCCCAAAAAAGATTAATTAGTCCGACAGAAGTCTTTCGGAAGAAGGCTGATATCACCAACCCCTCATTCATGTTCATCACTTCAATAGGCTATGGGAGTGGCCAATTATCCCCAAGCCTTACTCCCGAGTAGTCCTTCTTCTCTGGAACCATTCCTGCCATTTGGAAGATCTGTGCATGCGCGCGTTGAGAACAGGCTCCTCCTGTTCTTCTTCTTCACTCCTGTCATCCTCTGGAGGTTCTGGAGGCCCTGGCTGAGTCCCTGCCTCTGGCACCAAGCCTTCTCCAGACTCCAGGCCTGGCCTATGTTCCTCCCCAGCTTCCTCGCTGTCCGACTCTGCTGCCAGCTCCACAGGCCGCTGGTGGACCACAACATCATGAAATGCATGATACTCGGATGAGATCCAGGTATACTTTTAGAAGAGATCACGTTTCTGCATTTTCACTTTTGAGGTTTATCTCTGGAAACCCCCATGAATGGTATCCATGGGGATTTCCAGGTTCATTTTATTTTTTTATTTTTTTATTTGTCAAACATGTACAAGATAGCAGGTATAGGTATAAACATAAACAAAGGAAGTAAGTACAGATAAATGGGGACAGTAAGACAGGGATGGTAGGCACGCTGGTGCGCTTATGCACGCCCCCTTTACGGACCTCTTAGGAATGAGGTGAGGTCCACGGTAGACAGTTTGAGGTTGAAGCTGTGAGGGTTTGAGGATGAAACAACGGAGTCGGGTAGAGCATTCCAGGCGTTTTAAAAGAAATCATATCCAAATGGTATCGCTATCCAAAATCATGCCCTCTTGTATCCTGTAACTGAGAATACGAATGGTTCCAGACCAATTAAGTGATACATCCTTCTATGATAGGGGTGAATAATCCATGGCCTACAAGCCCTACACCATTGATTAATTCAATAGCAAACCATATTTCTAAATGTTTTCCACCAAGCCTCAAAAATCCCATTTAACCTTTCCAAGAACACAAGTCAAAAGTAATATATTTCCTCATCCCTCTGATTCTTCACTTTGATCTTGATAGTATACAAAGATGACATGTGTGCTAACAGAAATGGGACCTGCTACAAAATTCTCACCATCTTACAGGAACGGTGTTGCTCAAAAAACCAGTCAAATGTGCTCTCCTCCAATATATCATAAGCTGTAACAGTAACACCAACCTCTTATTTTATGGTTCACCATTGTTTCCATCAAATGTTTTGTGAACCACCAGCTAAGCATGAGATCTTTAATGTAATCTATGGTGACAGAAATCAAGTGTAAATATCAAAGTAATATTAAAAACACCTTGTGGTCCATTTTATTAGCTGAGACTCATTTCATTGTAGGCCAGCTCCTGTATACCACTTAGTACCACATATTGTGGCAAGAATGCCCTGTCTTCCCAGTCTTTGGCTATGGCCCTTCACAACTGTGCTTTTTGACATTTTCACTTCACAGTTCAAGATGGATCTATTTTTTTAAAAAAGAGGGTGATATCAAAAGTCCACTTTCCCCTCCTGGCTTAATTGAATGAAAAAAAAAAGACAAAACTGCCCCCCACTTTTTTTAGATGGGTAAAGAAGGAAGAAAATCCACCATCCAGAGAAATTCACCACAATCATAACTTCAGGTCTTTCCTGTGGCCTGAACAGGGGAAGGGTTGAAATCTGGAAGACGCTTTTTAAAGCCAGCTTCATTTCCATTTGGTTTACACATAGGAGACAAGCAGCCGAAAGATGCAGGGCAGACCAAGGCCCTTGGTCTTCAAGATACTTTAGCTGTTGAAATTGGCAGATATTGACTCCTTGTTGCTGTTTTTCTGTTGTTCTTCTATTGGTTTTAAGTACAGATAGTCCTTGACTTATAACAGTTCGTTTAGTGACTGAAGTTACAATGGCACTGAAAAAAGTATCTTATGACCATTTTTCACACTTATGACCGTTGCAGCATCCCCATGGTCAGGTGATTTACATACAGATGCTTGACAATTGACTCATATTTATGACAGTTGCAATGTCCAGGGGGTCATGTGATCACCTTTTGCGACTTACTGACAAGCAAAGTCAATGGGGAAGCCAGATTCACTTAACAATCGTTAATAATTTCACAGCTGTAGTGATTTACTTAACTGTGGCAAGAAAGGTCGTAAAATGGGGCAAAGTTCACTTAAGAACCGTTTCACTTAGCAACATAATATTTTGGGCTCAATTGTGGTCGTAAGTCGAGGACTATCTGTACACTGAAAATGGGATTGTACGTAGACTTTTTAAAAAGGATTTACTTGTTATTTATTTATTTAGCGTATGGTGGGTTTATTGAGTGTACACTTATAATACTACAGCGTATCATTATTCATAGAATGTAAGTTCTGTAAATAAATAAAGGAGGCAAGCAAATAGATACTTATATATTTTGGTCAGTAGGTGGCATTGGGCTAAGTTGCATCTGAGTGAATTGGTGATTTCCCTGGCTATTCTATTTTAAGTGGTCTCAACAATAGAAAACTCTTCTAGCATTTTAATTATTTTATCTTTTCTGAGCCTTCCCTGGTAGACTGTTGTGGTTTGTACACTGTATTTGTGGCTCCCCCAGAACAACACAGCTGCCTCTTTGGAAATCATATAAGGTGATTCCCATTTATTTAAAAAATAATAATAAATGCATGTGAGGGCCATGATGAGACTCCAGAAAACATCCATTTACAGGAAAGCACCTACAATTCCTTTGTTATCTATTTGCACCACTGTAATACATTTATCAGGATTTTGAAGCAACTTGCAAAGCCAGCAAATCATTAAGCGCATCATTATTCATGTAATTGCCAGAAGAAATGGATGTCTCTTCAGTTGGGTGGCATGCTGGCGTAATTCTGTAATTCTTCGTTTGAAGTCAGCGGCCCGGCAATTATTTCCTTAATTTGCAGAAAAGTGGGGGGTACTACAGAGAGGAAGCGAAATAGGAAGACAACAAGGCTGCTTGCTTTGAAAGTTAGTGAACAGGTGTCCTACCAAGCTAAAAGGTTTATGAATCACGTCTTTACTTTGTGTATCCCACTTTACAAGAAGATACCAAGCCAATTCTTTAACATTTTAGGGTTGGCGGACATAAAAGAGCCAGTTGCAGAGATTAATAAGACATTGGTGTCATGTTTATCTATGATCAATCTGAAATATTGTATAGACAGTGTATTACTACAATAGCAGAGGTAAATCTCATTTCCCAGCTCAGCAATTTCTCAGAGTTTGTCCACAACAATATCGAAACATTCCCACTGCCTACCCAAGTTGGCTCAAGCGGGATAGTATATTTATTTTTATTTTATTTATTTATTTATTTGTCAAACATGTACAAGATAGCAGGTATAGGTATAATCATAAACATAATCAAAGTGAATACAGATAGATGAAGACAATAGGACAGTAGGACAGGGACGGTAGGCACGCTGGTGCGCTTATGCACGCCCCTTACAGACCTCTTAGGAATGGGGTGAGGTCGACAGTAGACAGTCTAAGGTTAAAGTTTTTTGGGTTTGGGGAAGAAACCACAGAGTCAGGTAGTGAATTCCAGGCATTGATCACTCTGTTGCTGAAGTCATATTTTCTGCAGTCGAGTTTGGAGCGGTTTACATTAAGTTTGTATCTATTGTGTGCTCGTGTATTGTTGTGGTTGAAGCTGAAGTAGTCATTGACAGGTAGGAAAAACAGGTAGTTTTAGATTCACCCTTTGCTACTTGCCTTCCTCAGTAAATTGCTAAGCTCATCACCCAAATCCCATAAACTCGTCATCAATTTGTATTTCACCTGTAGATCACCTATAAAATTACCAACATTGCAGGAATAAGAATGTAAGGCATTAAATAACAGATTAAGAGCAGAGTTATAGGGATTGCTAACACAAAATCTAAAGCTTCAAAAAATTAAGGTCTGAATGTAAGAACTGTACTTAACTATTGATATTAAATTAAGAGGTGTAATAAATTTATAAACATAAAATGACAAAGACTAATATACCAGTAGACTGTACTTCCTTGGAAGTTGTTAAATTTGGCCATACCGTTGTTAAAAGTAGGTGGGAGATGACATTTCCTTAGTATGTTTTTTGGACTCTTGCCATTTCACTTTGCTTAGGGATAAAGCTTTTATTTTAAGCAATACCATTATTTTATTCTCAACTTTTAGGTTATTCTTAGCTCAGGTTGTTTAAGTTTATTATTAGCAACAGCGTGCTAGATTCATTTATAGAAAGTAATCAAAATCCGTGTTCTTCATATTGTGCTGTTATTAGATTATTTCTGTTTTGCTTTGTTTTTGTTTAAATTCTTTTTTTTTAATGCTGGTCCTTGCCCAAAATAAAGAATTGATTGATTGATTGAGTCTAATATATGATGATAGGCAGTAAAATAAAGCAGCATAAAATAAATGAAATAAAAGAAAAATATACTAGAATGGTGAACAGGTCATACAATCTGAGCTATATTATCATCTTCTCACAGATTTCATGATGTAAGAAGTTTGCTGATGCCATCAGCGGGTCATTTGAAATGATAGGAATAAGAATTTAGGGTTAGATTGTTGAAGTCTAATATCAGCTCTTTCACCCTGTCTAATTAAATCATATAACAGGATCAGCCACTTCCTCTCAGCTTCTTTTTCTCTGCTTCCTGTAAACCAGACAGGATCTGCTGGGGGCGGGAACGGCTATTTAGCAGGATGGGGAGATCAAAGAGTTGTTGAAGTGGTTAAGAGATGACACTTCATTGTGGACAATTATTAGCCTCTTCCGAGCCTTCCTCCCAAACTACAATCTATTGCTCCAAGAGCTTTCATTATTTCTTTGCTTTATATCTCTTACTAATTCCTAACCTCTACAAAAGAAAAAAAAATATGGGAGGATATTTAGCTTAAAACAGTGTGTGAACTTCTTCACAACAACGAAAGCACTTCCTATGCCATTTTCTAGCCTCCCCCTGCCTTCCCCTCCCTCAGATCGTTTTTTCAGAGAGCCAAGAAGGATCCCTGAAAAGAGAAGGACAGGAAAGCCTTTCTGGGAACGACAAACTCTGAATCCAGTCTACATTTTATCTTCTGAAGAGCACTTTTTTCCTCAGATCTGAAGCCCACCAGACCTCAGATCCTGTAATTTATCGGCAAGCTAATCAATTGATTCAGTTTATCCAGCTTTTGATTAAAACTGCACCGGCCAAGCAGGGGAGATGTTTGTCTCTTCTGTGGCTCATCTGCCACAACAGGAGCTGAATGAATGAGCCAGAAACATGTTGTATATCTTTCCTCTTGTTTTCTGAATAGCACATAGATGCCCCAAGTATCACAGCTACAACGCTCTGTTTTTACAGCCTCACCAGGTTGGGCAATGGCAACCCTCCGTTCTCCTTGTGTTGATGTTGCAACCTGGGTTTTTCCAAATAGGAGGCTAGGGCTCAATTTAGTTTCTGCTCAAATAACTCCAGTGTACAATTTTTTTTCCATACAGCAAATACTGAATCAAAAGAGAGAGAGGCAATAAGGGGGTAGAAGCACCAAAAACAAATTTAAAAATATTAAGAGTGTACTTGGATCCCAGCCGGTTCCCACATCTTGGATCAGGAAATACTTTTGTAGGACTGCAGCTTGATACATTTAGTGACTTGGTCTGACAATGAGTCTGTGAACAAATGTACCTGTAGGTGAGCTATTGGAACAATTATCCTGTTCTAGCATTGTTTCTTGTTTTTACTTCATTTGATACCAGTCTCTGTTGATCAGGCGTTTTCTGTAAAAAAAAAAAAGTCACAAAATGTTGTGGGCGTGTGATGTGGCCTCTTTCAAAGTACTTCATTCTATTCTGTGCCCACCTGTTGTTGGGTTTGTTTGTTTTCCTTCAACAAGCAGCCAGTATTATACAACCACTTATAATACATTATATCCTCACTGAGGATTGGGGGATGGGTCTTCTGATTTGGGGAGATTCCTAATCTATTATGTTGATTAAGTGGTATCCTCCAGGTTTAGCCTTTCTTTCTGTAAATATTTCTCTCCTTTTGCAATCCTTGATTGCAGTCTCTCTCCTCTCAGGAGAATCCACATACATGTCTGAATCTTAAATAATCAAGGAATGGATGATATGCATTTGATTTACATCTCTACAAACCCACACTTAATCAAGCAATCAGAATAGAGCTGGAAGGGACCTTGGAGGTCTTCTAGTCCAACCCACTGCTCAAGCAGGAGACCTTATAGCATTGCAGGCAAGTGACTGTCCAGTTGCTTCTTAAAAACCTCCAGTGATGAAGCATCTACAACTTCTGAAGGCAAGCTGTTCCACTGGTTAATTGTCCTCAATGTTAGGATAATTAACCTAACCCTAAGTTTCTCTTTAGTTCCAAGTTGCTTCTCTCCTTGATTAGTTTCCATCCATTGTTTTTTGTCCTGCCTACAGGTGCTTTGGTAAATAAATTGACCCTCTCCTCTTTGTGGCAACCGCTCAAATACTGGAATACTGCTATCAGCCCCTAGTCCTTCTTTTCTCTAAACTAGCCAAACCCAAATCCTACAACCGTTCTTCATATGGTTCCACTTAAAACTAGATAGATCTAATATTCAGTCCTTAAGAACTTTACCCTGGGACAAACATTTGGGAAGCTGTAGCATAGAACTGAATGAAAATTGGAAAAGTGTAAAGCAACTTCTGATCATGAATTTTTATTTATTTATTTTTTAAAACCAGCATTTCTAGAGGAAACTTAAAGTTGCTCTGGCTATACAATCTGAATTTGAGATCCCATTTTTCCCCTTCTGGTTCTTAAGCCATTCCCATGCTTTCTCACAGAACAAGGAAGGTAACATCTGTAGAGATGTGAATGGTTGGTATTAGAGAGAAATGCGTCTTTGGAGTTTTCTCAAGATTTTCCTCTCTCTCGACCCCCATAGCACACCTGACTTTTATATCTCTGGAATATGATCAGGCTAACTATGTAAAATATACTCAGTTCCATTAGTTCAGCCAACAAGAATTAGTCCTGGGTTAAAAGCTTTATGATTGTGAAATAGGTTTTGGTATATGTCCCTCTACTAAAAGAGAAAGGAAATTATAATTCTTTGGAATATTTATTGTATTCCTTCAATAGAAAAACAGGTTCCTCTGTGAGTGTTCAAAAATAGCTGCTACAGTCTTGTTATAATACATATCAACTCAGGAGCTGAAAGATGTTGACAACAAAATGCCCTTTGACTACTTATCTATTGACTACTTATCTATTGCTCTCCATTGATACTTCAACTCCAAAATCTATGTTAAATTGCTCTCATAAGGATCGTATCATAGTTCATCTAAACTACTCCAAAAAGTATTATGGGCATGTTCTAGAAGATACTTAATCAATTACATCATTAGTCTGCCTTCCATAAAAGTCCAGTTCTTGTGAGATAGGTTAAATTGAAAGGCAAGATCGTGCCTCCAAATCAAGAATTTAAACTCCTTTCTACCTAGGCTAGGGGTGTCCAACCTTACCAACTTTAAGACATGTGGACTTCAACTCCCAGAATTCCCCAGCCAGCCAGCCAGAGTTGAAGTCCACAAGACTTAAAGTTGCCAAGGTTGAACACCCCTGACCTAGCCATGTCTACCATTGTTTCTAAAGCACAATGTTGGATTCTTAATTTCTAATTACTAACATATGTACTATATTTACAGCAACTTTCCACAACCTGGTACCCCCAGGTGGACTCGTGGAATTCCCATGATCCACCTCAAAATAATATTTCCATCTTGTTCCAATGTATTGGTTCAAGATGGTATCTACTCCCCTGTATTAGCTAAAAATGAGAGGTAAACCCGCCTTCTCAAATAACGTTTTTCCTGCAATTCCTAAAGGGCATTATTGTCAGTTAGCATACAACAGAAGAATTGCCCTCCGGCACCACCTTCTGAAATTGAACTTCCAAGTATGAGCAGAGTCACTGGAAATGCTGACATCTACTCAAAGTGGTGAGAAGTCTGAAAGAACCAAGGGAATTTAACTCCTCCATTTTCCCGGCATGAATAATTCAAGAGAACAGGATTTCCACCACCACCACCCCCTCCAAGCCACACTTGAAACTGGATCAAAAGAGAACTAGAAAATCATATTTCATCCAGGATTGTCAGGAGTTGATTAAGTGCCAACGCAGACCAGTGGTGAAATCCAAATTGTTTTTACTACCGGTTCTGTGGGCGTGGCTTGGTGGGCGTGGTGTGGCTTGGTGGGCGTGGCTTGGTGGGCGTGGCAGGGGAAGGATACTGCAAAATCTCCATTCCCTCCCCACTCCTGGGGAAGGATACTGCAAAATCTCCATTCCCACCCCACTCCTGGGGAAGGATACTGCAAAATCTCCATTCCCTCCCCACTCCTGGGGGAAGGATATTGCAAAATCTCCATTCCCACCCCACTCTGGGGCCAGCCAGAGGTGGTATTTGCCGGTTTTCCGAACTACTCAAAATTTCCGCTACCGGTTCTCCAGAACCTGTCAGAACCTGCTGAATTTCACCCCTGATGTAGACCATCTCTGACACTAATAATAACCAAAGTATACTCTCCTTCATACTCAGAAGAAATTCAAAGAAGATTTCACAATAGCAACTAAAGGTGGCAGAGATGAAGGCTTGTTTGCAGGTTGACTCTTATTGGCTGGGCTACGCACCTGTTTTTCTGTGTGCAATATCCAGTTAATTTTTCACAACTGACCGTACAGAGTGTGACCTGGGATCTTCATGAGCACAGAAACTTGGAATAACTTGACAAAAAATTACTATTCCGGTTTAATAAATGGGAGATAGCTGTCCTAGACCATTTTGCAAGGTTGGGAATTACTAAAGCAATAGTTCAAATGTAAATGAGAAACTCCATAATCTAGATCGGGGGTGTCCAACCTTAGCAACTTTAAAACTTGTAGACTTCAGCTTCCTGAATTCCCCAGCCAGTGTGGCTGACTGAGAATTCTGGGAATTGAAGACCACAGGTCTTAAAGTTACCAAGATTGGACACCCCCGATCTAGATTTATATGTCTTATCTAAAATCATGTGATGGACCATTGGCACTGCCAAGAAGCCACAAATGGGGTCTTCTGGCTCACCCACCAGTGAACTCCATCATGCCAAAAGCGAACACATTGATTAAATTGCTACAATGGGTTGGTTAAAAAGAGCAAGCCACAGGACTACCACATATTCAAAGATTTTGCATTCATCTTTTAAGCTGCTTGACTTCATTATCTATGGTAACACATTCAAAATGCAAACAATAACTGGGAATTTTCTAATCAGTCAACTACTACTTCAGAAGGAGACTTGTTAGAAAAGCATAGTGCTTACCTATTTGCCAATTACCTTTAAAAGCCTTTGTTTTTCTGGAGCGCTCACCTTTGTTCTTGTAACAAGATTTGTAGGGTTACAAATCCTCTCTGCTCTCTCTACTCACATGCACATCCTTGATAGAAGTATGTACAGGTAGTCCTCAACTTACAACAGTGACGGTTCAAAGTTACATGAAAAAAGTGACTTAAGACCTTTCTCCATGGTCACATGATCAAAATTTGGATGCTTGGCAACTGGTTCATATTTTGATGGTTGCAGTGTCCCAAGATCATGTGATCATCTTTTGGGACCTTCTGACAAGCAAAGTCAACGGGGAAGCCAGATTAACTTAACAACCGGGTCAGAGGTGGTATTCAGCAGGTTCTGATCAGTTCTGGAGAACCAGTAGCGGAAATGTTGAGTAGTTCGGAGAACCGGTAAATACCACCTCTGACTGGCTGCGCCCCCATCTATTCTCTGCCTCCCGAGTCCCAGCTGATCGGGAGGAAATGGGGATTTTGCAGTATCCTTCCCCTGGAGTGGGGAGGGAATGGAGATTTTGCAGTAACCTTCCCCTGGAGTGGGATGGGAATGGAGATTTTGCAGTAACCTTCTCCTGCTACACCCACCAAGCCACGCCAAGCCACGCCCACCAAGCCACGCCCACAGAACCGGTAGTAAAAAAATTTGAATCCCACCACTGAACTGGGTTACTAACTTATGAACTGCAGTGATTCACTTAACAACCCTGGCAAGAAAGGTTGTAAAATGGGGCAAAATTAACTTAAGAACAGTATCAATTAGGAACAGAAAGTTTGGGCTCAATTGTGGTCATAAGTCGAGGATTACCTCTATATATGAGTAAAATCCCTTTAAATTTTATTCTACAATTTAAAAAAAAAATCAGGTCAAGCTAGAGTCCTGAGTCTTCATGGACACATCCTTGCTGTTTTCTTGGCAACAAACAGACATACTTTACTATTAACGTCTTCTATAATATTTCATTTCCTAGCTTAACTCACAATCCTTTTGTTTCCTGGAGGTCTCTTAACCAACCACCAATGAAGCCTAACTTTACTTACCTCTAGAGCCCAACCAAGCTCAGCCAAATGCTGCTGCAACTGACCTATATTAGCCTTTGCCCACCTGGTGCTCTTCAGAAGTATTGGGGCTCAATTTCCCAGAATTCTGAGCAGTGTTGACTAGGAATTCTGGGTACAGTATGTCTGGAAGGAGGTACAGTGAGAGTTAACTAGGTTTGGGACAAAATATTGCCATTCCACTATGAAATTTGGTCAAAATACCGAAATCTTTAATACCCGCTAAAGCAGGACCTGTCAAACTCAATTTCATTGAGGGCCACATCAGGGTTGTATTTGACCTCGGGAGGTGGGGGGTGCCCAGGGTGGGCATGGTCAGCTTGATGTCACTCGTGTTGGGGGCGCCTGTGGTGGCCCAAGCGCTCTGCCAGCGAAAACTGGCTCCCAAGCTCCATTTTCAGCTGCCACGGCCTCCTGCAACCCTCTGCCAGTGAAAAGGGAGATTGGGAGCTCCTTCTTCACTGGCAGAAGCACCGCGGGCTGGTCCTTCACTGTTTCCAGGGCAGCTCCACAGGTGAGATCTAAGTACCTGTGGGCCGAATCTGGCCCCCGAGCCTTGAGTTTGACAACCCTGCTCTAAAGCCTTGATTAAATTTCTCCATCACTGCACATCAGGGAACAGATGCATCTGTCGTTCGGGGACGGTTGCACTGGTGTTGCATTTATATTTCTGCACATGTTAACGTTCTGGCTAGGAGGCGCTCAAACAGCAAAGCACAGAACTGGAAGTCGAATCAACCAAACAGCACACAAGATATGCACCTCCGCACCAGTGCAGTTGGGATTTGGGAGCTATGCACATCGGCCTGTCTGCAGCCATCTGCAACCTATGCTTACCCTTCAACCCCTTTGCAGCGTAGGTATGCGGCTACATGCAGTTGCAGGCAGATTTAAATCAAGCTTTAGTCTGCCATTTTAGTTACAGTCTCATGGAATTGAAACTTGTATGATTTGCTTTGGAATAAGGAGGCATAGAAAAGTGCTATAATGATGGGTGGGGGGGGGAGGTTAGTTGCAGTTAAAATGACAGATCCATTCAATATTTTTCTTATACGCCCCCTTTGTCCTACACTCTGCAAGCCATTAATATTGTATTCAGGTTCAGTGTGAAGTCAGCTAAGAGCATATATATGTATATGAAATGCACAGGCACTTCCTTGTTAAATTATTACTGTGTTACCCTGAACTGTAAATGACCCTTTTTGCTTATAAAAGAAGCAGCTGTTCTTGCAATTGAAACCACGGTTCATTACAAAATGACCTCAAATCCTGGGGTAAAACTTCCTCCTTTTTACTATTCAGATGTCGCCTAGCTCGATATAAACAATAATCAACATCGGGATGAAATCCGACTAGAGGAAAACCACTCCAGTACACTAATTTGACAAAATGACAGTCGTTCTTGAATCCCGAAGAGTGAGGCAATGCTTAAATGACCCTCAAAGGAGCTGGATTGCGAGCTCTGAATCCTTAAGCATATACAGTGGACAAGTACTAATTAATACAATTCTTTCATGTTAGACATTGGGAAAGGGTTGAAAGAAAATATGCTATATTATTTTGACTGTGGAATATTTCTTAAGAAGGGCAAGTGATTTAAAATTCTGAGAGAACTTTATTTCTTAACATTGCTTTCCCTGTATGCTAAACTACTCTTAAATATGATAAGTTGGAATGAACTATATTGTTGCATGCAATGATCCACACATACATTGTAGCACTAAGGCAAAAGCTTAATCTTTGCTAACATTATGTTAGCTCAGTGGTTCTCAACCTTCCTAATGCCGCGACCCCCGCCCTGCCGCCGCGACCCCTGCCCTGCCCCCTCCCCGCGCACGATAAGGTGACAAAGGGGGCGTGGCACCAAGATGGTGGGCTAGCGCGCGCTTAGGCAACCCCTGTGAAAGGGTCATTCGACCCCCAAAGGGGTCGCGACCCACAGGTTGAGAACCGCTGTGTTAGCTGATTCCTTCAAGATTTGAGTTGCCTTTCAAACCAGTGGATCCATTTGTGGAATCACAAGAGTGCTTCTATGCAAGGCATTTATTATATAGTCTTCTGCCTCATCACAATTTACTTGGGAATGCAGAAAATAAGACGTGTCATTTGTTCCCTGCCTATTCAATCTCCCCTCCCCTTTTTTTTAAATTGTAAATCATTAAGCAAGAAAAAAGTCATTAACTTGAGATGGACAGTCATGTACATTGAATAAATGAATGAAAAAGAGCATAGAGAGCCAGTTTGAGGTAGTGATTAAGGTACTGCCCTAGAAACTAGGAGACCGTGAGTTCTAGTCGCACTTAGGCATGAAGGCTTACTGGGTGACTTTGGGTCAGTCAACTCTCTCTCAGTCCAACTAACCTCACAGGGTTGTTGTTGTGGGGAAACAGGAGGAAGAAAGGGTACTAGGGGCCTTGAGTTACCTATAGAAATAATAAAGGTAGGATATAAATAAATACATAAATAAAATACGATCACAAGGACCTTGATGTTCCCCCTTATGTCAAACATCTACCCTCTTCTTCAAGAGAAGATTGGAATATAAACTTTCATAATTAAGGAATCAACAAGACTTTGCATCTCCCCACTACTAGGACAAGGGAGTATAAAGGCAGAGGAACAGATTTTGATCCTATCTTCCCTAGCCATCATCACTGAAGCAATCCCTTGCTAGGTTAGCAGAAAGGGGTGCTGACACACAGTAATGGCAATGACACCTTCTGTTGAGTTGCTAGGGAATTAAGGCTGTGTAGATAATAAGATGGAGATGAGGCAGGGCCATGATTGTTAGTGGGGGAATAAGACTGATGCTGCCAAGTCATTCTAAACTTTCTTAGCTCTGAAGAACATGTTGAAGGACATGACATTGAAATTATTATAATTGTTCTTAATGAAGAATATAATATAGACCCTGGCCACCTCCAGTACTGTTAAGATAAAGCAGTGAGAATCCTGTTAATAATGTACATCAGAAATCCCCTGCATTGACATTACTAATTAATAAATAAATAAATACACAGCATTTCTAATATCAACTTTCAGTACCATCATTATTTTCAATATTGCATGCTTGCCCCACAAAGAGATGACAGAGAGCACTGATAGGTGAGGTTTATTCTTCTAAATAGTGCCGTGTGACCACCCCTGTCCACTATAGCAGGGGTCACCAACCTTTCGGACCTCAGGGACCACTAAATTCATAATTTTAAATTCCGCAGACCACTAATATGATCTGCCTAATGACCGGCTGGGTGGGCGTGGCTGGGTGGTCATGTGACTGGGTGGGCGTGGCCAACTCAATGTCACTCACGTCGAGGGACACCTCGCCAGCCTTTACTCACCCCTCCCACCCACTCCTCCTGCCCGCCCGGGCTCCTTAGGGCCCCAACAGAAAGCAGTTGTTGGAGCTAAGCAGCCACCATGAGAAAGAGTTGGCAAAACAGCTGGCTCAGTTCAAATTGGATCTGACCAAGAAGGAGGCTCAGCAGAAGCACCTCACTGAGCATAGGCTTTCCAAGCAGAGGGAAGACCTGTGGGAGTGCAAGGCCAGGTACCGGCGCCTGGAGGCTCAGCGGGCTGAGATGGTCAGCCAGTTCCAGGCCATGATGCAGTCCCACTGGAATGAGGCCCTCCGGCTCTTCCCTCCAGCCTTCGCCCAAAGCCCCGTGCCAGGAGGCCGAAACAGACCCCAAGTCGGAATTTCTCCCCCCCCTCTGACCCGCACAAAAAGACCCCAAATGGGGAGACTCTTTGCAGCAACACAAATATTCATTGCACGTATCCGGCCCAGGGGCCGTAGTTTGAGGACCCCTGATTTAGTGCAATATAAAAATGCAAATAATTTTTCTGTGGACCACCAAAATTTAATCGCAGACCACCAGTGGTCCACGGACCACCAGTTGGTGACCGCTGCACTATAGCAACCATGTGGTAAATAGGCAAATCTCCCATGGCAGCCATTTTGCAACTATGGTTTCAACAGATGTTTTCAGCTTTACCTTCACTCCACAAAGACTGTCTCCTTCTGGGGCCAAGGATTCTGCAGCCAATCCTGACCATCCCAAAGAATATAAATCCTTAGAAGGACGTCCACAGAATACGTATTGGGTCATGTTGGGCACTTTTGAAGGAAGAAAAAACTTTACCAGCGAGGAACACCACAAGGAACAAGAAGTTCACACTCAAAGTAGACATCATATCCAAACAGGCAGGCCTGAGATGGCATCTGAAAACAGCACCAACCTACTACAATGTCTCATTAATCCCTCTTTTTTTGCAGCATATATCATCTTTAGTTTTACTAAACTATATTGGCCTGTTTCCCACGATTAGAAATTCATCACAATGAGAAAGAGGGGTCACTATCCCCTTTGATATAGGTGCATTTAGAGTAGAGAGGCTCCATCTGGGCATTGCCCATTGTCATTGTGAAAAGAGGACATAGTTGATCAGCCATTCTGGGAATTGTTATGTACAGATGGTTTTGGCAGACACTGAGGTAGTAGTAAAAAAAATAACTAAATTTTAGGTCTTTGAGGATAAAATTAATATTGGTGCTAAGGGTAGCTAGAATGGCAACTACACTACATTACTATTATGCCAGGATAAAGGATCTGAGAATTAGCTTGTAAATGTTGTGTCACTTATTAATATTAAATGCTGATTTATTCATTAGAAAGAGTCCCTTAATGCCATGGATCAGTTTATCTT
The DNA here is from genome assembly GCA_003457575.1 of Thermophis baileyi. Lineage (NCBI taxonomy): Eukaryota > Metazoa > Chordata > Lepidosauria > Squamata > Dipsadidae > Thermophis > Thermophis baileyi. The sequence goes on from QLTV01003253.1 coordinate 2,078,135, forward strand.
ATTTCAGTGAATGATAATGTTCTGTGACATTGTCCAGGGAAAAGTTATCTTCAGTCTAAGTGGCACGTACACGCAACATGTCAATACAACTATGAAGTTTACTCAAAAGTAAATTGTTCTGAGTAAGATAGAATTTGTTCCCAGGTAAGAGCAGATACGACTCCAGCCTTTGTCTAGTTATGCAATTTCTAAGGCGTATGCTTCTCTTTTGTGCTACTCTGAGTGTCTTGTCATCTTCTCCGGATTCTTTCTTCGCTGACATCACCCCTTCCTTTTGTTGTGCGTGACTTGGCTCCTCAAGCAAGCTCTTCCAATCTCCCCAGACTCCATGCATATCTTGACTGCATAGATATAAAAGTAGTAAATATACTAGCATCTGTTTGCTAGCCAATGAATCAAAATCAACTCCCCCAGTCAGATACCCAAACATGATGAAATCATGATATTCACTTGGGACATGTGTCTGTACCCCAAAGAGTAAATGTGTAAAAGGAATGAGATGAATTGGATATATGGGACTCCTCCATGATTTTTCTATTGATGCTCTAAAAGGAAATTAAATTATTCCTCCAATCTAATGCCATTCAGATAGGTTGGATTTCAGCTCCCATAGTTGAACCAGCCTATGAATTGAATCCTATATATCTGGAAGGTACTAACTTAATCATGCTCCTATATAACAGGGTGGGGTTTTTTTCCCCAGGTTTACTAGAGGTACAATTCTCTTCAAAAATGTTACGAGCCAAGGGAGATTCTCTTGATTTTTTTTTTGTCCTTACTGCAGCCTCTAAACTAGTGCTTCTCAACTTTAAGGTGAATGGATTTCAGCACCAGAATTCCTAGCCAGCATGTTGGGTTGAGAAACACTGCTCTAAACTCTTCCAAATATAGTTCCAAGAACACAAATTCTGCAGAAAAAAGTCTGAAGGAGGATAACTTGGTGAAAAATGGCTTCTTCTTCCCCTTCCTATGTGTGGTAATTTCAATCTGATTGTAGATTCTTCTACAAAGAGTATTCACATTTATGATATTTGCACCACAGTACTGTATTTGTGTGAGCTCACTGGGCTTTCATTTACAGTAACTAAAAGCCCCGGGAGTACTTGTAGTATTTTAAAAAGTATAAACAAGTCCTACAAATAAACAGCTGACATGCAGGAAAGACTGGACAGCTGTTTGCCGTGTGGTGTGGTAGTGGTAGTGCCACTATGAAAGAAATATAATCAGAATTCCAGCTATACAGGGAAAATTGATATCCCTGAGAAAGCCTTCCGGGACCTGAGATCAACAGTGTTTTCAAAGGTTTCATATAATACTGGTGTCTTAGTTTCTGTCCAATTAAGTTCAGACATTCATTGCTCACAACTACCCTGAAATGGTTCACTAGATGGACTTGTTCTTCTGAGAAGACAGGAAACAATAGGAGATAACTAGAGAGTGTAAATGTTTTCCTGATGTGTATATTTCACTATTGTACCCCACTCTGTTGTTGAGGCTCATGTGTTGGATCCAACACTCTGTTGTTGAGGCTGTTGAGTTGGCTATTGAGTGATTCAGGATTACTTGGCCCATTGAATTCAATGAGTTTGAACCCAACTGATGATGATGAGTCTACGTATTGATACATGTATTGGTCTTATGTTGATATTTTAATGTTATTGATTCTTGATGCGAACTTTTAGCTTGATCTTCAACTAAGCCTCTCTTTTTTGAAATGTAAATATTAATATATTCAAAACACAATCTTTAAACCTTGCTGAAAATCTTATGATAATCCAGAGTTAGTGAATTCTTCTTGCCTTAGTATTACTCCACTTCAACCTGATACTCTACCATTATAGTCACAAGATGGTATAATCAATTAGTACCTTAAAAAAAATTTAAACCATCCAATTCCTGAAGCTCCTTGACTGGTTTGCAACACAACCAAAAAGAAAAAAAATGAGGTCAAACATATCCCATAAAATCAAATAAAATACAAAATAAAGATACCATACAAACTAGGTAGCTCAAGGTAGACATCAAAATCTAAAACAATCAAGTATGAATTAAGAATATAATTAAAAATACTGGGAAAAGAAAAGGCTTTTCACCTAGTGCCAAACTATTGCTAAGGTGAACATCGGATAAATCTCTCTGAAAAGGACAATCCATCAATGTCCTTTCAACAGAAAAGGCAAACCTATGGTACCTCAACTCCTTTGTGGGAGGGGACCTGGAAGAATAGAATAGAATTCTTTATTGGCGAAGTGTGATTAGACACACAAGGAATTTGTTTCTGGTGCGTAAGCTCTCAATGTACATACAACAATAGAGATAAGCAACAAAGTTATAGTCATAAGATAAGGAGATAGGGAATAGGGAAGATGAGAATAATGGTGGTAATACTGCCTTTTTAAATAGTTTGACGGTGTTGTGGGAATTAGTTGTTTAGCAGAGTGATGGCATGGGGGGGGGGAACTGTCCTTGTATCTAGTTATTCTGATGTGCAGTGCCCTATAGCGTCGTTTTGAGGGTAGAAGTTGAAATAGTTTATGTCCAGGATGCGAGGGGGTCTGTAGATATTTTCACAGCCCTCTTTCTGGCTCGTGCAGTATACAGGTCCTCAACGGAAGGCAGATTGGTAGCAATTGTTTTTTCTACAGTTCTAATTATCCGTTGAAGTCCGTGTTTGTCTTGTTTGGTTGCAGAGCCAAAACAGACAGTTATAGAGGTGCAGTTGACAGACTCAATAATTCCTCTGTAGAACTGTATCAGCAGCTCCTTGGGCAGCCTGAGCTTTCTGAATTGGTGCAGGAAGAACATTTTTTGTTGTGCTTTTTTGGTGACGTATTTGATGTTAGGTGTCCATTTTAAGTCTTGAGATATAATACAACCTAGAAATTTGAAGAACTCTACTGTTGATACTGTGTTGTCTAGTATTGTAAGAGGTGGTAGTATGGGAGGGATTCTCCTAAAGTCTACCACCATTTCTACGGTTTTGAGTGTGTTCAGTTCCAGATTGTTCCGGTCACACCACGAGGCTAGTTGTTCAACCTCCCGTCTGTATGCGGTTTCTATTTTGAAGCTCCAGGTAAAGAGGATTCATTTTAGGATGAGTAACCACAGTTTGCATGTTGGAGGTTCCTAAAGGAATGCTGGGAAATTCTGTATTTTAAAGAACGTTTGAGGGAGGGGTGCAGAATAGCCCTTCTCTGCCTGAGGCTGTAGAGACCCAGCACCAATCAAGACACTGTTTGTGAAGCAACCGACAACACTGACAGGGTAAGCCACTAGTATATGAAAATAAGAGCAAACTCCACTCCCTTCTAGTACTGATGATATTATCTAGTTTGGTAATGAAACATCTGCAAGAAAACCATCAAGCTCAGAGAGCACCAAGGACCCCACAGTTCAACCCTGAGCTACAAATATTCTCTTCTATCAATAAACATTTTTTGGTTAGAGGGACTCAGAGCCTGCCTTATGTGAGATGGCTTCCAGTGGATTTCATTCTAAATTTCGATATGATTTCTGTAAATAAGGAATATAGAATTATAATGGCTGAGTATTTGATCCTTCATACATCAAAAAAATACAAAGCTAAGGGATAAACAAATAAAAAACAGATTTGAAAAAAGAAAAGGCTCAGGAAAGAAAAAAAGTGAAAGTGTAAGAAAGGAAAAGAAGGAAACCCAAAAAAGAATGACTTCCAACTTTCTTTGGTACAGATATAAGTAAAAAATATATCAAACTCTTACTCTAAGATTAACATTTGTCTACATTATTGCCATAATCCCATATCTAATCATCAACTTTTAATTTCAGTTTCTCACAAAAAGTCCAGTCCATGGTTCATATCGCTTTAATTTTATTATTATTATTATTATTTGTATTTCTATGCTGCCCAACTCCCAAGGGACTCTGGGCGGCTTGTTAAGGAAACCACAACTGATTTATTTAATTGCACCAAACTCTAAATAAAACAGGAATGGAAAATCCTAAGCTCTAGTGTAGACCCATGCTTCTCAACTTTGGCAACTTTAAGGTGCATGGACTTCAATTCCCAGAATTCCCAAGGCAGCATGAAGTTCGCCCATCTTAAACTTGCCAAGAATGAAAAACGCTGATCTACAGATAGGGATTTTTCCATTCCTCTTTTACTGGTTCTTACTTACTTATAATCAATCATAATGCAAAATCCTCACTTCCACCCCATCCCAGAGCAAAGATAATGCAAAATCCTCACTTCCACTCAGAGGTGGGTTCCTACCGGTTTGGACCGGTTCTATAGAACCATTAGTAATGTGGCGGCATGGGTCACTAGAACCGGTAGCAACCCACGCCTGCCACGCCCCCGAGCCTACGGTGGGGCCATCTTGTTTTTTGCTTCTGCGCATGCGCAGAAGCTTTTTTTTTTGTACTGCACATGCGCATGCGTGAAGCGCGTGCACCCGTGACCCGCCCACGTGGCGCATCCCTGAGTGAACCGGCAGTAAGTAAATCCGGAACCCACCCCTGCTTCCACCCCATCCCATTACAAAGATAATACAAAATCCTCACTTCCACCCCATTCAACCACCATTCCCTCACTAACCTGCTTTCCAGCTCCGTTCTCCTGCATGCAGGGTAACAAAAGAAGACCACGTGACTACCAGTTTAAAAAAAGTTCAGTCAGACCTTCCAACTTCTCGGGGGGGAAAAAGATCTCACGAAATTGGAAGGTCTGACTAAACTGATTGATCAGCCTCCCAGCTGATCAGCGCGGCTCCCAGTCATGCCCCTGCAGCCTCCCCACCCTGAATGACAACCCCGGTGAGTGGGGCGGGGGCGGGCCAGCCAGTGGTGGGAACAACCAGTTTGCCGAACTACGCAAAAAATTAACAACAGGTTCGGCCGAACCGGCGTGAACCGGCTGAATCCCACCACTGATTGTGAGTGGTGGTAGTTTAGGAGGGCTTCTCCTAAAATCTACTATACTTTCTACAGTTTTAAGAAGAAGGTCTCATTGGAAGATTTAAGGTCTGAGTAGGTACTTATGAGAGAAAGCAAATGAGGGAAATGCATAAAGACAATGAAAAAGAAGAAGAAAAGGAGGAAGGTGATAAAACTGATCTGCTTTGACTTCATAGCTGATTTACATAATTCCCTTGATGTAGGAGAAGGGCAAGCAGGGTTTGGGAGCGGAGTCAAAGGAGTAATAAGCCTGGAGTCGTTATGTTACTACAAGCGGTCCAAGTCCAACCCCTCTTGAATTCTGTTAACTCTTATCTAGCATCAATTTAGTCCTCACTGCTAGATGACTAGATTCTTATATATAGGCATGAGCAATAAATCAGTCTAACTAGAAGTTAACTTGTGACCCTGATTCTCCGCACCCAACTCTTACTTGTTTTCTTGACATCAAAGGAAAGATTTTGCCTTCCTGAAAATTAATATTCTTTAGAGTTAGTAATACTTTGGATAAAGCATCCATTTTTTATGAAAACTGGAAATCATATAGATTGCGTTTTGCATTCTGTGAATTGTAAAGAGTTTATATCATTCTTTTAGCCTTTAGTCTTTCTCCTTGCAAACATCTTCTGTATTAACATTATTGTTAGAGGCACATATTCTTCACATCCGATTGTTACTGATACATTCTGAAGTTTGGTGTTTCCAGGGAATAGTCAAAATGAGATAATGGCCATAACAGTGCAATAGCCTAGTAACCTAGTTCATACATTGTACTATAACATGAATTCTATAACCTGGTTAATTGAATAAACCACTATTGGCTGGGTTCACACAACACACTAAGATACAAGTCAGTAAGCTTCCTTATGATTTCATGGAATAGGAAGATATCATTAGTGTTTACTTAACAGTTTATCCTTTGGCTATGTATGTAGTGTGTAAAATGTAATCTGTTTTGTAACAAGAACCTTTTAAAAGCAAACAGACAACTATCAGTAAAGTTTTAAATTATGTTTATGACTCTTTACAGGAAAGCTACCACATGAGCACTTTTCCATCTCCCAATCTTTCAAAATTCAGTTTAAAACAAACTCGAAACTGGAGCCAATTTTACTATTATCACTGTTACATGCAGTGCTGCCGTTATGAGCCGGTGCTTATAAGCTGTTGAAGTTTGCCAGCCTGTCAGGATTTATCCTTTCTAACCAATAACTGAGCAGAGAAAAATGTCAACCAATCAGCATTTGTTTACTGGCCAGAAAAGAGTATGTTATTCTGCTCCTTGCAGTTTGTGTCTTACTTCCAATTCCCTTCTCCCTTTGCAAAAGGAAAAACAAAATTGCCAGCATTTCCTTGCTTTTCTGGATTCACCAGGTTCAAATTACCATTGCATCAAACTTCTCAGCTTGACTTACTCTTACATTCTGCATTTTTTTTAAAATGGTATTTATTAATCAAATTTAGACACCATTCATCTCACCATCTGAGTGACTCCGTTTACAAGTAAAAAAACCCATAGAAAACGTAAAATCCTTACAAAAAGTAACAAAAGGAAAGCCAATAGTGAAGTGAAGCCAACAGTTCACCAAGGACAACCTAGATGGCACATTCTAACACTTCACTGTTGCTGAAAGAACCTTTGCTGTCTTGAAACAGAGTTTTCCTTCCAAAGATGAAACATCTCTGGCACAAAGGTACAATTAAGTCCTAGCGATTGTGAGATCTAGGTGACAGCATCAGGTGCTTAGTATATCATTGTGCATGCCTACAATGTCAACTGATCTGATGTGAGATTTAAACATGGAAATTCTTTTGAAGACAAAGCATCTGAGAAGTTTCAAAGATAATGAAAAGCTCCTGGCATTTTTATAGGGGAAACATATCCTCAAAATTCTCCATAAAATTAATAGTTAGTGAGATGTTTTATCTTAGAATTCTTAAAAGCAGCTTACTATATCCCAGATACCATCATTTTACCTTCTTCAACATTCATCTGACTATCAAATTGTGAGAAAAGGAGAAAAATTAACCACCAAAGTTGAGTTGGGAGCAGGTACGCAAATCTCTCATAAAAGTGATACTAACAATTACTGTATAGTTTCACAGGTAAAAATAGCAAAGGAATAAATTATTGATGAAAGGGTAGGGTATAATTGCTAAGAAAATGTACAATGCCGACAAATGCAGACTTTCTTGATGCCAACTTTGCCTTATATTTTTGATTTATTAGATTCCAGAACTCACAAGTTCTCAATATATGGTTGGTCCAGGGATTTCTTTCATCCCCAAAACTGGGGTCTCAGCCTTTTTATATACACAATCATGATTTCTCTCCTAGTTTATTTCAACAGCCATAGAGAGACTATAGTTTGACACCAGTAATGCTTCATAGTCCATTGCAAGTCATCCATTTGTTCTCAGAAGAGTCCAATCTACCTAGTTCACATATGAGGCAATGTAGAGTAGGAAATTGCATGGCTAGCAATATTTTTTGATGTGATCAAAATATTTAATGTGCTTTGTTCATTTAAATCTTTATTTTAAATCTGATCTACTCTTACACAAAAGACCCAGTTTGGTGCAATGGTTAAGGTCCAAGGCTAAAAATCAGGAGACTGGGAGTTCTAGTCCAGCCTTGGGCATGGAAGTGACTTTAGGTCATTCTCTCTCAGGCCTGGAAAGGAAGCAAGGGTAAAGCACTGATGAAAACCTTGCCAAGAAAACTGCAGGGTCTTGTCCAGGCAATCTCCAGGAATCAATACTAGAAAAAAAAGAAGTATTATCTAACTTAGTATTCCACAGTAACAAATCCAAAATAAAATCGGCACAGTAGATCACATGATTATCTTGAAATCAGTGTGCATTTAGAAGCATGAATACCAACAGAATTTTCCAGTATTTCAATCCATAGGAATACTGGAAATGAATGGGACAATTTAGAGCTTCATGTAGTCACCAAAATAGTTAGGGAGATACACATAATGGAGGCATGAATTATATACAGTATATTCATACATCCATTAGACCAAAAATATTGCAGAGGCAAGTTAATGAATGAAGGTGTCCCAGGATAATGCTGCAGGATCCAATCTGGGTTGGTCACTGGGACCAGGGGTTTTGTCTTCCGAGCTTTCAGACTCATGCTGGAGCTAAAGATGGGCTTCAGCATGAGTCCGAAAGCTCAGAAGACAAAACTCCTGGTCCCAGTGACCAACCCAGATTGGATCCTGCAGAGGAAAATTAAGTTTATGTTGAGAATCACCACTCATACATCAGGCATTTAATTTTTATTCCACATCTTTACATCGCCAAGTAGGCCTTTGGCCAAGAGTAGGTGGGTTCAGAGGATTAAAAGTGGACTCAGAGGATTCACTTCTTTCCTTACCAGCCCTTTCTTGTCTCTTTCTTACTCCATCCTCTTGTTCCCCATTGAAGGCAGCAGCCACCTGTGGACCAAAAGCTCATATAAGAGATTTGAACAGGGGTAAAATTCAAATTTTTTTCCCTACCGGTTCTGTGGGCGTGGCTTGGTGGGAGTGGCAGAGGAAGGATACTGCAAAATCTCCATTCCCTCCCCACTCCAGGGGGAAGGATATTGCAAAATCTCTATTCCCTCCCCACTCCAGGGGAAGGATATTGCAAAATCTCCATTCCCTCCCCACTCCTGGGGGAAGGATATTGCAAAATCTCTATTCCCTCCCCACTCCAGGGGAAGGATATTGCAAAATC
>QLTV01003253.1:2086804-2100694 GCA_003457575.1 Thermophis baileyi
CTGTAAAATCTCCATTCCCACCCCACTCCAGGGGAAGGATACTGTAAAATCTCCATGCCCTCCCCACTCTAGGGGAAGGTTACGGCAAAATCCCCATTGCCTCCCGATCAGCTGGGACTCGGGAGGCAGCGAATAGATGGAGGCGGGGCCAGTCAGAAATTTCCGCTACCGGTTCTCTGAACTACTCAAAAATTTCACTACCGGTTCTCCAGAACCTGTCAGAACCTGCTGAATTTCACCCCTGGATTTGAACCAATCAATCTCTTGGCGAAGAGCTTTCAAAGTAGCTTCTATGTCTAGAGCGCAGAGAATTACTCCTGATTCAAGGCTAAATTACTCTGGTAAAGCAGTCCAAAAAGCATCTCTCACCCCCCACAAACTGTTACTTTATAATTTGCTCTTTCTTTTAAATTACATTCACAGAAAACTTTCCTGTACATACATACATTCTCTCTCTCTCTCTCTCTCTCTCTCTCTCTCTCTCTCTCTCTCTCTCTCTCTTGTAGGTGAGCAGTTGTACAGTTTTATTGCACAGTATTTACTCACCTCTCCCTCCCTCTCTCTCCCCCCCTCTCTCTTTTGACCCCAAGCCCTGGCGAATTCCACAGACCATTAAACTGCTTACAGTAAAAGCATTTGTTGAATCGTCTACTTTTGAGCCAAACAGAGGCCTTCTCTATCAAGAATGAAAGCCGAGTTCCCTTGAATTCTCTTGACATAGGAGTGAACCCATCCAGCGTGGAAGGTAAAAACAAAGGAAGGGTGTTAAAACAGGAGTGAAATGTAGCAAGGAGCAGTTTCTCCTTCATGAATTACGGGGAGATTTGTAGCGGTCCAGCCAGAGGAAGGGTTTCAGCCTGTGTAACCAGAAGTGTCATGGGCTCCCTGCATTATATCCCAGCTGCCCTCTTCATGAACTGGGCAGCTTCCTTTCACCAGTTTATTTTTGCTTCTATTCTGGCAGCTGCCTACAAGAGGAGATGCTTATCTTAAATAATTTGCTACTTGTTTGAGGATTTGTGCCAGTTTACGCAAAGAAAGTGGAGGGGAGGGGGAGTCAGGCTTAGGCGTGAATTGAAAAACCAAGGGAGAGGACAAGACATGTTCTATACTTAAAAGTGGTCTCTTTCGTAGGCTCAATGATTCCTGAAGCTTCTGGAAGCCAGCTTTTAAGTTCTACGGAACTCTATTTTAGATGTAAGCAAGGCATACCCATTTCCAGAGATCAAGAATGGGAGGAAAAGATGATGCTATATATTGGGCTGTGATTAAATGTAACGTTCTCTAAATCTTCATTGCAAACTGGATACCATGAGATATCAAATCTTGTACTGGATAGCAAATAAGTATATCCCTACCATGGTTGTAATCCACAGGAAGTAAATGCTGCTGTTTCCATGATGGAATTCCATTTCAGCCATAGGGTAGATCCATTGCCTTTGGGATAAAGGGAAACTGGAATTGCCATTTATTTATTTGATTTTTATCCTGCTTTACTACTTTATAAGTAATTTGAGGCAGCGGACATACATAATTCTTCTTCCTCTTCCTATTTTCCCCACAACAATCCTTTGAAGTGAGCTGGGCTGAGAGGAATTGACTGGTCCAAAGTCACCCAGACAGCTTTCATGCCTAAGAGAGGACTAGAACTCACAGTCTCCTGGTTTCTAGGGCAGCACCTTAAGCACTACATCAAACTGGCTCAAAATGCTATGTTAGTGGTTAGTGGTAGTAATTCATAAAGTATAGTTCTATGATATGATATACTGTAGTCTCCCAGAGTTACTCTGCGGTAAGATGGGCAGCCAATAAATTTGATTAATAAAAATAAATAAAATAAATAGCCATCTTACTATTCTGATAGTAAGGTGTTTCTTGATATTTTTCCTTCCCTTTACTGTTTGCTAGTAGCAAGTTCTAGATAGAAACAACCTTTGTTACAGCTAGTAACAAACAATTGAAACCTTGGCTGCAGGGGTGGGTTCTTCTTTTCTTCGCTGCCAGTTTGCTCAGTGCCGCGGCCGCAGGGGCGCATACTTCGCACGTGCTTTGCACATGCGCAGTGCTTCGTGCACGCTTCGTGCATGTGCAGAAGCAAAAAACAAAATGGTGGCGCCTATGGCGCCGCCGAAAGAACCGGTTCGGGGGCGTGGCAGGCCTGGGTCACTGCCGGTTCTAGCGACCCAGGCTGCCAAGTTACTACCGGTTCTATAGAACTGGTCCGAACCGGGAGGAACCCACCTCTGCTTGGCTGTGGTTAAACCGAGTTGAGGAAAATTATGCGAGAGGGAAGAATTGTCTATGGAAATTCTCAGTCATCCAGGTCATGGGTGTTCCAAAAGTGCTTTTCCAAAAGGCAACTGGACTTTTTTCTTGAAGATGTTTCGCTTCTCATCCAAGAAGCTTCTTCAGTTCTTCAGAAGATCTGGTTGTTTAGCAACCAGCAATTCAGCCACTAACTCTGTTTATGATTTAGCTTCAGGCTTTTGTTTTGTTTTGTTTTTGTTTGCTTTACAAACCTATGAAGGTCATCAATGCAAGGATTAGTCAAAAAGTTACTTTACTGAAATTGATAGCTGCAAATAAAACCAGGAACATTTCAGGATTCAGTGTGAATTGTGCATATGGTGGGGTTTGCAAGAATCTTTACAATTAAAAGTGTTGAAATGGTGCTGAGGAGAGACTTATGACATATGACTTATGACCACAACTGAGTTCAAAATTTCTGTTGCTAATTGAGATAGTTGTTAAGTGAATGTTAAGTGAATCTGGCTTTGCTTGTCAGAAGGTCGCAAAAGGCGATCACATGATTCTGGGACACTGCAATCGTCATAAATATGAACCAGTTGCCAAGCATCCAAATTCTGATCATGTGACCATGGGAATGCGGTCGTAAGTGTAAAAAACGGTCATAAGTCATTTTTTCAATGCCGTTCTAACTTCGAACGGTCGCTAAATGAACTGTTGTAAGTCAAGGACTGCCTGTAATTCTAGAAAAAAACCAAAACAGGATATATTAGTTTTGCCTAAAATTTGGAATCTGTTAATAACCTACCCAAAACCCTATGACTACCAAGATTATATAAAAACAGAATTCGCAGCAATATGTGGCTATCCTTTTATCAGCCATGATTGCAAATCTGTGATGTGTTACGTTGTCTTAAAATATGTCATTAGCAACTGCCTCTCTCTGTAGGTGATTTAATAATGATGACAGTGTCATGTGTGAGATCAGGGGGTCTATTCACAGGAGACATGTCCTTTTCCCCCTGTCAAAACTCCTATTCTCTTAGCACCTGATGCTAATAGAGGGTCCTTCCATGGTTAATAAAAACTTGCATGTTAGGGCTCTATAATATAAACTGAAGTGCCATAGAGAAAAAAGGATTTCACTCATGCTTACGATTTGTTTTTTTTTTAAAGCCAAAACGTAACTCTATGTTATAGTATCATGTCTCACTTCATATATAAAAAGAAAACAATAAAGATACAAAGAGCAGCATTAACTGAACTTTACAATGCCCTAGGCATTCATTTATAATTGATTTATAGTTGTTCTGAAGCAAAAGTTTCTTTTTCTTTTCTTTTTTAATCTCAACCAAACGCAAGAGGGATGTAAATCCCTTCAGCTTCTTTGATTTCAAAAATGGAGCAGCCAAAACTCACCATTTCATTTCCAGGAGATGTGATTAGCCCTCTCTATTGGCAAAAGTCAGTGATCCATTGAATGTCAAAGAACTAAGAAACAGGAAATAATGTCTAAGCTGCAAATCCTGAGCATAAGACTTTATAGCATTCCACTTGGAATGGCAAAGGGTTTTGGTTTGGCATTTGAACGAAAATAAATATTTAAAACCAAGCAGCAGCATTGCCTTTTGGACAAAGAAAGTCCCAGAATCCAATAGCTACATTTTATTCAGTCAGCAATCTGCCTCTTAGCTGCTGATTCCTTCCATGGCGCAGACGCTATCTATTGTGAATTTTATTTTATAGCATCTTTCACCTTTTCCTTCCTTTAAATCAAGGAGGGCCAGCCTTTCTCCTAGGACTTTCCCAAGCCATTAAGTCAAGAGAAGACCTCCCCTCATTCATAAGTGGAATAAAAAGTGCCCGATTGAGCTGATTGATAGATGATAAAGAATAAGATGGTAGAAGTGTGTACTGGGTTGTTTCAAGCAGCGGTTGTGTTCCTGAAAGGTTCTGCTATGTTTGAAATGTTGCTTCATAAAAAGCCCTTGCATGTAGCAATGTAGTCCAGTATTATCAGAGGAGAGTCTAACTTGTTTAATATGCTAAATTAACATAATTAATAAATAACTTCTATCACACCATTAGATTTTTTTAAACCTGGGGAAAATATTCAAAACTCTCTCTCTCTCTCTCTCTCTCTCTCTCTCTCTCTCTCTCTCTCTCTCTCTCTCTCTCTCTCTCACACACACACACACACACACACACACACACACACACACACACTCAAAGCAGTGCTATACAGAATTTTCTCACTGTGTAAGATTGCCGTCCCCAATCTTTTTGCCACCATTTTGTGGAAGACAATTTTTCCACAGACTGGGTGGTGGGGTGGGAAGGTGGAGCATGCAACCTAGATCCCTGACATGCACAGTTTACAGTAGAGTTCACACTCCTATGAGAATCGAATGCCTGATGATCTAAGGTGGAGCTGAGGCATGGATGCTAGCATTGGGGAGCTGAGGCACAGATGCTAGCATTGGGGAGCTAGCAAATACAGAGGAAGTTTCACTCACTTGACCACCACTCACCTCCAAGTGGGTGGCCTGGTTCCTAAAAGGCCATGGACTGGTACCGGTCCCTGGCCTGGGGTTGGGGACCCCTGGTGTAAGAATTTGGATCAGTGGGGGTAAACCCATGTGAAATAGGTTTAATACAACTTTTCCTAAACTTAAGGGAGTTATAATCCAGCAATTCTGGAGGGTATTTGTTTATAGCATGTCTTAAATCTCTTGAAAGGGTATTTCAATAGCTAAGAATGACATCAGGGGGCCTCAGGTATAGTCTGGGAAGTGGTTGGAGGTAATGTCATAAAGACATCACAACAAGAAATGTTGGCCAGAAGAAAAGGTGGCCAGAGCATGTCAGTGCATCCTTGAAAGGAAATGAGAAAAGGCTCCATGTCTTCTCTTACTGGCACTTGCAATCTAGTTCAGACAGGAGTCTTCCCAAAAATTTAGAAGAATTTGGTAGCACCTTTTCAGGCTACCAAATTTTATTAAAAGTCATACGTTCAATCATTCCTTCTGGTTTTAAATACCATAAGCCAGCATGATTGTCCTCTTACAAAGTCTTCCTAAGAAACATGGAAATGTGATGTGATGGATTGTTGAATGCAAAGGGCAAACAAGACTATTCCAATACTTTAAAACAATAGATTTCTCAACATTTAGTAGAAATGAAAGAAGTCAAGGGCAGAAGCATTTTGCATTCTACTTCTTGAGACTCTTCTATCAAAGAAACATTCCCAAAGAATTTCCCAAATCCTTCGAAAGGACAGAGCACAAATGAAGTGAGTAATGGTTAACAAGAAATCCATGGCAGCAAGTAAAGGGATTGTATATAATCCAATGAGTAACTAGAATATCTTTCTTCTGAACCTGTCTGTTTGTAGAGTAAATGAAAGAAGTATATGAAATAGTGCTGAGTGGAACCAAAATTGTAGAACCTTAGTTTAGAAGAAAAAACCAGAACAGAGAGAGCAAATATGAGAAAAAATAGCAAAGATTATTCAAAATCTTAAAAGGGAACACATGGTAAAGGTGACATTTGATGCCACTGTCCTAAATGCACCATTGATCTTCCTTAAGGAAATCAAGCTTTTATATTTTAAATATATGTATTAGTAAGGTTATCTTAGTCATCATTTCCTCTTGAAACCATTTTTCTCATATCAACTTTTGGAAAACTGAATCAAGAAGCATCTTGAGCTCTTTTATATGTGAGTGGTGGTCATATGGTCTTCCTTCAAATGTAATATCTGCTTGGGAGGTAGATCATAATTATGACTACATTAGGAGTGATCATTGTGGGTATTGCAGCTTCCTTCTGCTGTTGAATATAGAAAGTTGAAGCATTCTCCATTTTACTTGTGGAATGCTGCTAGGAGAAGATGCACTGCCTTTTTCAGGGGAAATCATGTTAGGGAAGCGTAGACTTATTGCTTTTTTCTTTATTTTAAATTGAAATTATGAAAATGAACAGAGGGGTTATAAAATTATCTGTGTTCTTTGATGGTATTCCAAAGAGACTGGAATTAAAATATAAATAGTCTAGGTCAGGGGTGGGTTCTGGATCCGTTTGCTGCCGGTTCGCTCAGGGTCGCGCTGTGCGCATGCGTACGCTTCGCACAACTGCGCCCCCTGCAGCAATCAAAAAATAGCTTCTGCGCATGTGCAGAAGCAAAAATTCGCTTCTGCACATGCGCAGAAGCAAAGTCCAAGATGGTGGCGCCCACGGAACACACCAAAAGAACCGTTCTGTGACATCATCATCAGTTTACTAACGGTTCTAAAGAACCAGTTAGAACCGGTAGGAACCCACCTCTGGTCTAGGTACTACAACAATTAGATAGATGTGGCTTGAAAGGTGGAGGGAGGGAAGCTAACATTTGCTGATATTACCTCTTCTGTGTAACTATTAATTATCCTGGAAGTTGTTTGTTTGGGCTGATTAGTCTATATAAAACATTCCTCTTTGAGACTGTAACCCTACAAGATTCAGTGGATCTTGTTTTTGTTTAAAAGAGATCACATGATTTGTATTAAAATCGTTGCATATTTGGTTTGATAGTTTTAAACAAGTTTCATATTGTCCCAGTCCCGGGGACTTTCTCCATAGGTTTCTGTTTTTTATTTTGTCTCCAAAATATGGAGAAGGAATGTCCTTGATCTTCCCGATTTGAAGCCCCATGTGTCCTTCCATAGGGATTCAGGTGAACAGACCGTATCGCAAGACAGCAGGGATCCAAACTTTAAAAACCAATCTGTAAAGTCATGACCTATTTGTTTGGATATTTGATCATGCCCCAGACGGGAGAAAAACTATTGCTGAGATTGTAAGACATAGAAGACTTCACAATTTATTAAGCAGATTAGCCGGGTTTAGCTGGGCATTAAGGACCTGCCATTGAATGTGTGTCATTCTGAATACTTCATCTCTTTCCAACCATTGAAAAATTATTTGATTTTCAAAAGGTCCATTCTTGCTGCCTTTGTGCAACCTGATGCAAACATCGTTAATGTTACACAAATATGTATCAGGAGAGACCAAATGAAAGGCGCCCTAAATATTGAGGCGCGTGGGCCATGTTTCTTCTCCCACCCTCCCACTCTCACCCACTATATTTGGGCTATATTTGTAGAACGACCTGCTGTGAAATGACAAGGTTCATGGTTCATCTGAACTTTTGAACTCCAATGAGTATTTGACACAGCAAAAACAATCTAACATGAACCTAACACAAAGTTTTCATAGTTTTAAAACCTGGCTTTCAAGCCTTTGTCTGGGGCAATTGGATAGGAAAGTTCTTTATTGATGTTGTAAAAACGACCCATTTAATAACAGAAAGGGAGGGATGCCCAGATCAGGGGAAAGAGAGCACCTAGCATAGCTGAAATACTGCTGGGCTGGTAGTTCATTGAACTCTACCTGACCCCATTATTAAAGGCTTCCTTGGGACAAGTTGGAGCAGCATTTGTGACAAGACCAAAGATTCCTTGTCTATTTCAAATGCTCCAAGGCTGGGAGTTCACATCCAAATATAGGTTAAAAGAAAGAAAGGGGGGGGGGAGGAAAGTGCACACCAAACACTGCACTCACAACCTTGTGATCTTCTCGTACTGAGCTGTAAGGAAGGAAGGAAGGAAAACAAGGGATGCTACAATGCCTCTTCATCTCTTTTCTAATCTCTACATAGAAAAGGGTTGTGGGGTTGTTGGTTTTTTTAAGCGTGCCTTTATGCTATTTCCTATCTCTACGCCAGAAGTTAAGATGAGTCAAGAATTTTTATGGCGGTGACAAATGGCTTGTGTGTGGTATGTGTGTGTGAGTGCACAAGGTCTGGAGAAATGTCCTTGCTGGAGTTGTAGCAAGAACTATATTAGCAATTGTGTATGCAGAAACGTTTATTTTGGGATGGCAGCTTTTTGGTGCACTGTTAGACCATAATTGATAAAAATCAATGGCATAATTTCCTACCATTTGGACTGGCAAACAATCAAAACTTGTCACATCAATCCTGTGATAAACTCCATTTAATGCCTCTCCATGCTCCAAATCTAGGAAAAATGGGGAAATCAGCCCTATCCAAGCAGAGTTCTGCTGTCACAGTGTTAGAGCATTGTTAGAGACCCCACACACCCACTTCACGATCTGTTTCTGTTGCTCCCCTCTGGGAGGAGGTTTCGAAGTATTTCTAGCAGGACTATCAGATTCTGTAACACTTTTGCTCCCTATGCCATCCGTCTGGTAAACTTGCAAGATTTGTTTTTCTCGCCATGTACAGTACAGGGGTGGGTTCTAACTTACCTCGCTGCCGGTTCACTCCCTCCCGCGCCATGTGGGCACGCCTTGTGGGCGCGCATGCACAGTAACAAAAAATCCAAAAAAATTAAAAAAAAGCCAAAAACAAGACGGCGACCGCATGCACAGTGCGCATGCTCAGAAGAAAAATAAAAAATTCAATTTTTTTTAAAAAAAATAAGAAAAATTAAAAAAAAAGATGGCGGCGCCCACGGACCGGCACCGACCAAACCGGATTGGTGACATCATTGTGACATCACCAGCGGGTCACTACCAGTTCGGGAGAACCGGTCCGAACCGGTCCGAACCCACTCCTGGTACAGTACATGTATACATCCGAACTAGACTGTGTTGTTTCTCTGTGTCATATAATATATATGGGTAAATGGGTACATGCTTTGTTTGTTTGTTTGTTTGTTTGTTTATTGGTCATGATTATGTAGTGTATATTGGAGGTGATGACCCTTTGAGAACTGTATGCAACAAAATTTCATTCTCTTCTACAATAACCCATGTCTGTGACCTGTTCCTGAACTAACATGCATGGACAATATTTTCAAAGTATCAGTCACATAAATCCTAATGACTCACATAATCTTAATATATCAACCATATGAAACTATTCCCAACAAGCGCCTTGAAAAAAATCCGGGGGCCAAGCATCCTTGTAGGTAATCTTATAGCACTATCACAATACACTTCAGAGTACATGCCTTAATGGGGAAAATGTTTAATCAGATCTTGATTTATTTTTTGAAAATGAATAATTGCTCTCTGGCAAGTGAAAAAGCTTTTAGACTGATCATCCAGCAACTGTTGGTATGATTGTTAGAAGATGTATTTTAAAACAACCAAGTACTTCATCCACTGGAGAAAATAGAACAGATCCAATTGCAGAAGGTTGAAGCTCGGGTCATATTATATTTACTGCATAATATCAAGATGATTTGTGGCTTCTAGGAAATGTGGAGATTCCTTAGGATCTAAAGCAGCCTTCCCCAACTAGGTGCCCCATCAGATGAATTAGTCACAATGGAGAATTCAAGAAATTGCTGCCCACTTCCAACACATCTTACCTGGGGGGGGGGACTTTAAGGCAACTTTTTGTTTTTAAGAGAACATGTTCTCACCTGGACAAGTAGATGCCAACTGGCCAAGTAAAGTCCTTATCTCAATTGGCCAAGTAAAAATCCTTGGTTCTGCCTAACAGTTCTTTCTTCCTACAAGTAGAAAAGCACTTGAAATTTTTGTTTTTGTGGCAAAAGACGTATTTTAGGCTTGCCATCTTTCTCTTCCTTTACATCACCTTTCCTTTTTGGTTGGTGACAGGAGCCTGTAGTTGAGGTAACTAATGGATGGGCACTGGCATAGACCTTCTTGTTACTTCTGCTTTTGCTTCCTGGGCCTTCATCTGGTCATGGACAGTTGGTGGCCAGTAGCAAAACAGACTATTTTAGTTTTAGGATATTGTTATCCATTACTAACGAAGCATCAAAGAAGCAAAGACATTAATGGGAACTGAGATCTTTTGTGAGTCACTAACTGGATCCATAATTAGCCATGCTTTATTGGTTGAGTGAATGTAAACCACAGCTGGTTGGATTCACACAATATACTGAACCATAAACCTTGGTTCACAGATCACAGATGCTAAAACATAATGGAAAACGTACGGATGGGTAGTTCTCAGGTACAGGAATTAGGAAGTCTGCCTTTCTATGGTAAATTGGGCTGCAATCCCTCAGAAACAATAGTGCCATCATTTGGAGAGATGGCTAGGATTATCACTGAAGTTGGACTGGCCTCAGTAATACCTGCACCAAATAAATTCTTCCTTGGGTGAGCATGGCCTAGCTACTACTGTTTATGTTCTGGTAACCTCATGCTTAAAACGTGCTCTAAATACAGACTTTGGTCTGGACGTTGTGGCATATACTGGATTCAGTGGTCAAATTGCTGAGTGAGACACCGGACCAAGCGCATTTTACACCTCTATGAAAACAACTGCATAAATTACCAAGTAGCCAGTTTTACTTCAAACATTAAAGGCTTTTAGAAACTCAGGGCCAGGATAACTGATGGACCCCTTTGCTTCTTACAGAGCCAGTCAATCACTAAGAGCATCGGGGTGCTTCTCCTACATGCACCATGATAGGCAGAACCGTCCTGCAATTCCTTATAGGTGACTTCTGTGAAATGGAATCTGAAATTCCATTGGGAATTCTATTGAGATTGGACACCCATTTGTCTGAAATGGTGTAGGGTGTCCTGCTAGAAGACTTCCAAGGTCCCTTCCAGCTCTGTTATCCTGTTATTCTAAATCTGTGAAATGGCTACCAGGAAATCTTTTGGGCATCTGTTATTTCTTTACCTAAGCCTCCCATGTATGATTGTTCAATGCACAACTGTGTTTTATTCATTTTTCTACCCCCATTATATGTTTAACAAATAGGTTTTTATATATACCATTTTGTACTATTGTTTTTAAGAATGCAGTTGTTGTTGTCAGTTGCTTCATTGTATACCTCTTCTTCTTGCAATACTATGTAAAATGGTATGTAAACTGCCCAGAGTCATTGACTGAGACGGGCAGCTATAGATATTGAATAAATAAATAAATGAATAAATAAAACTATGTTAATTAAATCACAAGCCATGCCTAGGACAGCTGAGCAGGTGAACCAAGCACAGACACTAGAGTTTTCCATGGCCAGTTTATGTTCTCTTTCATCTATTTAAAGCTAACACATTTCCTGCAAAAAATGAAGGATAGACAGCAGTATAGGTAGCCCTCGGCTTACAACAGTTCATTTAGTGACCGTTCAAAGTTACAACGGCACTGAAAAAGTGACTTGTGACTATTTTCCACACTTACAACTGTTGCAACATCCCCATGGTCACATGTTCAAAATTCAGATGCTTGGCAACTGACTCACATTTATGACAGTTGCAGTGTCCCAGGGTCATGTGATCAGCTTTTGCGACCTTCTGACAAGCAAAGTCAATGGGGAAGCCAGATTCACTTAGCAACCGTGATACAGGTAGTCCTCAAGTTATGACCACAATTGAGCCCAAAATTTAGGTTGCTAAATGAAACATTTGTGAAGTGAGTTTTGCCCCATTTTACAACCTTTCTTGCCAAGGTTGTTAAGTGAATCACTGCAGTTGATAAGTTAGTTAAGTGAATCTGGCTTCCCCATTGACTTTGCTTGTCAGAAGGTCGCAACAGCTGATCACATGACCCCCTATGACAAGGGTGAAATGCTCCCGGTTTGGGCGTGCCTACCGGTCGTCAGAAAGCCAGTAGCGACGGCAGCACTAGGCTTCGCCCACCCGCCCGGACGCCACCATTTGGGTTCTTTTACCCTCTGCGCATGCGCAAAGCGTTCTGTGCATGCGCAGAGGGTAAAAGAAGCCAAATGATGGCGTACGGGCGGGTGGGCGAAGCCTAGCGCTGCCATCGCTACTGGCTCTCCGACGACTGGCAGGCACACCCGAACCGGGAGCATTTCACCCCTGCCCTGTGATCACATTAACATTGCAGCCATCATAAATATAAGCCAGTTGCCAAGCATCTGAATTTTAATCATGTGGCCATGAGGATGTTGCAACGGTCGTAAGGGTGAAAAACGGTCATAAGTCACTTTTTTCAGCACCATTGTAACTTTGAATTGTCACTAAATGAACTGCTGTCAGTTGAGGACTACCTGTACTAACTTAACAACTGTAGTGATTCACTTAACAACTGTGGCATGAAAAGTGGTAAAATGGGGCACAATGTACTTAACAAATGTCTCACTTAGCAACAGAAACTTTGGGCTTCATTGTGGTCGTAGGCTAAGGACTACCTGTACAATTGCTGTGTGCTCAGAAAGAACCTTTATTCAGAGAAGGAGAGCGGGGCTTAGAACTGGGCGCTTTCCAGTTAGGGAGATGCTCCCTCCTTGCTGAAGACACAGAACAGTTCTCACATTTCCCCCTTCCCTAAACAAGTTCCTGTTGTGTTTGGTGAAATCCCATCAACTGTATTCATACAACTTGCTGAACCATGGACACTGGCCCGCAGTGAATTCTAATAGTTCTAAGTTTGGGATCTGCAGAACACATAATGAAAGAGAGTTTGGTGTAGTGGTTAAAGCACCAGACTAGAAACTGGGACACCATGAGTTGTTGTCTAGCCTTAGGCACAAAGCCAGCTGGATGACCTTGAGCCAGTCCTTCTCTTTTAGCCCCAGGATGCAGGCAATGGCAAACCATTTCCAAAAACGTTGCCAAGAAAACTGCCGGGACTTAGCCAGGCAATCACTGAGAATCAACACTAACTTGAAGGCACCAAAAATTAAGCAGATCACATGGGAATACCAACAAACCACACAAATAAGATTTGTTCAAATGCTAGACTAAACTAGTGATTGCCTATTTTGCCATTACATTGTGCAAAAGCAGCCAGAGCCATCAACAAGCTTCAGATTAGTTACAAGAGATTTAAATTAGTTTTATGTTTAAGCAGATTCCCATTTAAAAAACCCACGGTTTTCTATCTTACGTGGGAAACTGGCTTTTGACCCAGGAATTCCTGATTTGCTCCTGGCTTTTTCCCCCTCTGATCTGTTGTAAACTAACTATTAGCAGCTTATTGAAATAGCCTTAATCCAACGCAACTCCAAAATTGGTGGCTAAAAGGCTTCTGTCGCAGCCGAAAATGGAGCTCAGGAGCCTGTTTTCGCTGGCAGAGCGCTTGGGCCACCACAGGCGCCCCCAACACGAGTGATGTCAAGCTGGCCACGCCCCCCCTGGCCCCCCCAAGGTCAAACACAACCCTGTTGTGGCCCTCAATGAAATCAAGTTTGACACCCCTGCCCTATACCATTCCAGACAAGTGATTGTCCAGTCTTTTCTTAAAAACTTCCAGTGATGAAGCACCCACAACGTCTGACGGTAAGCTGTTCCACTGGTTTATTGTCCTCACTATTAATTGTCCTCACAGTTTGAGTAGATTCTAAATGGCCATCTCTTCCATTATCACTACTCTGAGTGCAATATAGCCCATAGCCCCAGACTTACAACCTATTTTATTTTTAATGTATGCTCATATTCAAATCAGTACGGTAGATTTCAAAATCATCACAAGCATTGTTTTATTTATTTTTTATTTATTTATTTATTTATTTCGTCAGGCATGTATTAGATAACAGATATAAAAACATAATTAGGAATACATGAAATGGATACGAATAAAAGGGAACATTAGAACAGGGACGGTAGGCACGCTGGTGCGCTTAGGCACGCCCCTTACAGACCTCTTTGGAATGGGGTGAGGTCAACAGTAGACAGTTTACG
>QLTV01003253.1:2114648-2155264 GCA_003457575.1 Thermophis baileyi
TCTATTCTATTCTATTCTATTCTATTCTATTCTATTCTATTCTATTCTATTCTATTCTATTCTATTCTATTCTATTCTATTCTCTTCTATTCTATTCTCAAGATTAATGTTAAACTAATGAATCAACCAGCCAGATTAAATATTCTGATATCCCACTGATGTCCACGGATAAATTATGACCCATAATTTAGCTAATGGAGTTCATGTGTTCTATAAAATTACTTTAAGTTTCCTATACAGCATGGTGTGTTCGCATTTGCTAATAATCATTTTGATGCAGAGATTTTTGTACCTTAGAAAAATGTACAAAAAGCCAGAAAAATTTGACAGTAACTGGATGGGGCACCAAAGAAAAAATTATAGTTATCTGACTCTCCAAAGTAAAAACGGTATGCAAGGTTTTTATTTTTGTTCTTTCAAAAGGTTGCAGAAAGGCCATTTATACAGTCTGGGAGTGATAACTGTATCAGCTGCCTATTTTCTAACCATAGTAAAGTGTTTTTTTCAAGAATGTGAGTAATGGAGAAGATAAATTCCAGTTCCTCTCTCTCCGTTTCATATCTACACTTGCCTTTTATGTGAAAGCATTCACAAGAAAGGAAAGAGAGATTGTGGTTATTGTAGAGTCTCCCTGTCTGTCATAAGCCTTTTATCCATTTGTACCTAGTCATGGTGCAAACATTATTGATTCCCATTCATTCATTCATTCATTCATTCATTGGCTGCCTCTTAGAATGACTCTGGGTGGCAAACAGATGAATTATGACATAAGAAGTCAAAATGGCAAATCAAACTATGCAAAAAAAGACAGCCAAACAGGAAGACAACAAACACAAAAAACAAGAAGAGCAACCCACAATAGGTATTGAGGCTCATCTAAAACATGTCCTCACAACCTCCTGCTTCAAGTAGGTCACCGTGATGTTGTCTTTACCTCATTCTCAGTTTATGAGTGAGATATGCTTAAATTTTCCATAGCAGTACCTGCATTACAATATGTTTTATTCCTTGTTTTAAAATATCTCAAGTTCTGTAACATCTGTTTTGTCACCCATAACTTTGGAAGAATATTAAGTGACCAGAGTTACTGGAATGGAAGCGACTAAGGCAGGATGGGTGAAAAACAACTTCAAGTCCACCATGGGGAAGAACCTTCAGTCAGACAAATCAAACAGGGAAAAATTCTAGATTAGTGAACTGCTTTGTTGTGTGTCATAGTGATATCTTACTCATTTACCCTTTATACTTCCTACAAGAAGGCAATCATGTCTTAAAAATAATGGTTCTATTTGTAGCATTATTAGTACATTTTAAGTATGGAAAGAGAAAGAAGAAAGAAAGAAAGAAAGAAAGAAAGAAAGAAAGAAAGAAAGAAAGAAAGAAAGAAAGAAAGAAAGAAAGAAAGAAAGAAAGAAAGAAAGAAAGAAAGAAAGAAAGAAAGAAAGAAAGAAAGATACTGCAGGCAGAAAGGAAATGATTAAACAGTTATTATTTTTAATCATAACCATAATATTACTGCTGGTGGATTAGAACTGCCTTGAAATCTTATGCTTTTTAAATAGTAGTGAATAACTTACCGTATTTTCAGCCTTTACAGTCAAACAAGATCCTTTGTTGTTTTCAAGCTTATCTGCACATTATATTATTTATTTATTTATTTATTTGCTTTCCCCAGATGTGCTCAGGTGTGCCTTTCCCCTATTTAAAATTTTGCTTCTGCCCCCAGGTTTCTAGGAATAAATTTATTGTATTGTATTTATTTGTGCTGTTTGGCTAATGGAAGTAAGTGTCCAAAACCAATGAAGATTTTAAAAGATTGAAATGCTTCAAGTGCAGTGCATTTCCAACCAAAGGAAAGTAAACATGTACAATACATAAAATCATAAACCAATTTGAAGATCATAAATTTGTTCAAGTTAACTCCAGCTTTGTCCGTTTCTGTAGAAGAAATTAATAATATACCATGGGAGCGGATGTATGCTTTGGCCATGGAAATATCTAAGGAACAAGTAATTAAAGGCCAGAGATGATTAAAATTGTTCTTTGGTACTCAGAAGTAACATTTCCAATTTGATGTGATGCCTGCAAATGTATTGGGTTCTAGATTTCCCAGGCAATTAGCAAGGAATTATGGATATAAAATCCATTTGGACAACCCGGTTAGGATCCACTGCTCTAGAAGTTATGATCCAGAGTGATGGATTCAAATACCAAGAAGTTGAGTTCAGTGGAACCTTAATGGAGGTTCCTGACATTCACCCTGGAAAATAGTAAACTTGCCATCATTAGACGATATTAAGCAGAGGCTGGTCAGCAGTCATTAAGGAATATCAGAACAATAGATATTTTGCTCTCTTAGTAGGTAGATTAACTTTCACTGTACAAATGTTAGCATTAAATGCATTATGTATGGTTCTTCAAATACTTTTGCTCTATGCATGTGTCAGAGAATAAATATTAGGGGTTCAAACTACATGGTATTTACCAGATAGTATTGTGTGGAAATACACTGCTTTTTTTTTTTTAAAAAAGCAGTCCTGATTAGAAGAGCTATTGAAGGAGAAGTTTAAAATTTCCAATTCTAGTTGTGAAGTTCGTGCCCAAATTCCCTATGCTACAGTTATCCCTAGGAATTGGTAGCATTGCTTCGTACTTAACCAATAGATACCAATTGTGAATTCATAATAGTGCTAGATGTTACTTTGAGAGCAAATGGGAAGGGGATAACCGTGAGAGAGAAGGGTTACATATCCCCTCACCAATAGATACCAATTGTGAATTCATAATAGTGCTAGATGTTACTTTGAGAGCAAATGGGAAGGGGATAACCGTGAGAGAGAAGGGTTACATATCCCCTCAGTACCAGGTCTAATCTGGATCTGGTTGTTCTCCAGTAAAACCAACACACTTGTACAGAACCTCATTGTGTGAGGAACATGTAGTTCAATTTGCAGATATTAGGGGACCTTTCACTTCCTTGTCCGATTTTACATTGTCCTTCAAAAGAAACATAATTAAACTAATTAAGTCTGACACAAAAAAAAGATGTAGAAAGAGCATGAATCATGAGAGGTATGGATTTCAAGGAAAAACCAGATGACATCAAGGACTGACATAGTTATCTCTAGAGCAGAGAAGATGGGGAAAGATCTGAGTGCATAAAAAAAATTATCTACAGTGTACAAATGGCTCATACAAAGATGCTTCAGTACAAAGCAATCCTTAACTTAATGGGTCTTAAGCAATCCTCAAAACAGTCCATCAGGCGCCAACTCTAGGCGCCAGATTAAAACGTTGCTTCGCTTGTCTCAGACATTAAACGCATTTGAAGTATTAAGTCCTGTGCATTGATACCTATCCTAGTTCAAAAGGATCCCTTTTAATTGTGCAATTTTATATTTGTGATGCTACTTTCTTATTGGTACTAATGCTTCATTTTAAAATGACCTCGGAGAATAGTTGGTTCAAAAAGTTGAATCAAAAATAGTTTTGCAAAACAGACCAATTTCAAAGCTGGCTTTTTGGTTTCAGCTAAGAAAGGGTGTGGGGAACCTTTCAAAAAGAAAGACAGCTCAAAGGCCCTTGTTCCCAGAAGTTTTTTTTTCCCCTAGTGTTTCTTTTCATTATATGCAGTTTTGTTGTGTTTCCTGACTGGGACAATTGAGACACACAAATTTAATTTATGAAAATACTCTCTTCATCTGGAAGATATAATTAAAACAGCTAAGTTGAATGAGAGTAGTTCTGGGGAAAAAATTAATTTTGATCCATTTAAATATACAATAAATCTTCCGTTAAGTAAAAAAACAATCTTTAGAAGTAGTTAATATATTTTCTTGCAGTGTAACAAAGGACACATATCTGAAACCGGTCTTTGTGCAATTAGAAATAGATCCATTCTTTTCCTTGAATCATCCTTCCTTGATCTGGAGCCTTCCAGATGTGGGTACAATGCAAAGTACATGAATAAATACCGAGAACCATGCTTGCTGAGGACATTAGGAGCTGAATTCCTTTGGCAAGAACCAGATGCAGAATGACTGGTCTTTAGCAAAGTGTCAACCATCATACCTGTAATGTATTACATGGCCACAAGGGGCCGCTCTAGAAGCGGGAACATCTAAGCCTGCGATTGGCTGCTGACTTGTCAGCCGAGTATAAAAGGCGAGCTGTCAAGAGAATTACCTCAGTTCATGTTATGTAGAGTTTGGTTATCGTTGAGTGTTTGCATTAAAGAGTTCCAGTAATCTGCAGAGGAGTCACCTCCATCATTGCACCCATCCTGAACATATATATATATATACATATATAGCAATACCCAATTGGTTCCACTTCCCATCCTCAACACCAGTTCATGTGGATTTCTAAGAGGGTGAATTAGCTCTTCCATTTGATTTAAGTACTGCATTAAGCATAGAGAATCATACTGAGTTAACTAGTTTAACTCAGAACAATGGGATTGAGGCAGGGGTGAAATGCTACCGGTTTGGCCCAGTCCAGGCGTACTGGTAGCAGCGGTGTCCGGTGGTTCAGAGAACCGGTAGCGGTGGCAGCGCGAGGCTCCGCCCACCCACCCGGATGTCGCCATTTTCTTTTTTTGTAACCCTCTGCGCATGCGCAAAGCATTCTGCGCATGCGCAGAGGGTGCACGCAAGCGGAGCGAGCACTTCCGAACCGGTAGGGAAGGTAAGTAGATTTCACTGCTGGATTGAGGCAGTTCCAGTCTGCCACTGTTGTTCCTACAATCATAATGATCTTCACTTTCACCAGTTTCAAAATGCTGAAAAGGAGGAGCAGAGAATGTGGTTTTGTTCCTCTCCCCCATTCCTACAATCGTCACAATCCTAATCCAATCCACACAAAAAGGGATTTTTTTAAAAAAATAAAAAATAAAATTGTATATGCATATGCATATCTCAATCTTGATTTCAAGTTGTGTTAATTAGTTCAATGGCCCCTATAAGGGAAAACTAAAAAGCCACCAAGTTGCTTCCTCCTTGGAAGACTGGCTAAAGAGGGTGAAGCCTAGGAGCTGTCAGGGGAAAGGAAGTAGGAATGTCCTTGCAACACACATAATAAAGCAGAGGTCTTCAAACTTGGCAACTTTAAGACTTGTGGACTTCAACTCCCAGAATTCTCCAGCCAGCATAGCTGGCTGGAGAATTCTGGGAGTTGAAGTCCACAAGTCTTAAAGTTGCCAAGTTTGAAGACCTCTGTAATACAGGGATGGGCTTTAATCACAGTCATAGCCAACCTCTTGACTTTTCTGCTCCCTGAACCTACCTCCCCGAGTGCTTGTAAATGAGTAAATACTGCCTACAATCTCCCCAGAGTCTTGGTGTTTTACAGAAACAACCCAAATGAAACATCCTCTGGAAAAAGATAACACATAACAAAAATGTTTAATGTGATGGTTTATTTGCTCCATTACCTCAAGTGGCCTGTGTTTTAATTTAAATAGCTATCAGCCTAAGGGGAGAGAACAACGCAAATATTTCATTTGGCCAACTGTGGGGACAGGACGACATTTGTATCCAAATATGGAAAGCTCCTGACCAAAGTAAGAGAGCCAGTAGCGGTTGAACGCCCTGGGCTAGAAGCCAGAAAACCATGAGTTCTAATCCTACCTTAGGCATGAAGCTATCAGTGTGACTTTGCACCAGCTGTGCTCTCTCCCAACCTTAGGAAGAAGGCAATAACAAGCCCCTTCCAAAATCATGTCAAGAAAAATTTATTTAAGTCATTTAACTAGTAAGCGAAGAAAACTGCATGGACTGTCCTTGTAATCACCAACAGAGACTCAAAGCCGCCCCCCACCCAATCCCTCCTTCCCGCCTTATGTCCTTCATAGTTCATATGGAATCTTGTAATTTTAGCATTGTTTGATAGTCTTGCATATATAACAAAGCATAAAATGGGCACTCAACAGATTGGTCTCTCTTCCAGCTTCTTCCCTTCTGTTCTGGAGGATTAGTTGTTAAGTGGGAAATAACGTATACATACACACAAGATTTTACCAAAGTCCAAGGAAGTATTTGCTAATAGGTGTGAATTCAGCATACTTGATTATTTAATTTGACTCACAAAGGATTTAAAAAACTATCAGCCTTGTTGCTTAAAATCAGACTGGATTTGCACAGAGTTAAAAAAAGAGAGAATATGCTTGTCTGCACTGAAATATTGAACCTTTCTTATCTTATGGGTAAGGAAATTGCAAAAATATGCCTCTTACTTTATACAAGAATCTGGTCCATCCATTACTTTTCTTGGCAGCTCTACAAGAGTTACCCTTAGCTGACCTTCATCTTTTGGTTTTCCAAGTTACCTGTAAAGTGACAAAGTTATAAAGTCAGTCAGGCAAGCAAATTTCCCAATGAAGTTGTAGAATCATGGTTACTCAAATGAAACAAACAAAGTGTGAAAAAGTTATGATACCTATGTAGTTACTTCTAATCTAAATTATATTAAATTCTGGGAGTTGAAGTCCACAAGTCTTAAAGTTGCCAAAAATCTTTACAATCCCCAAGGCATGTCGCAGCTTTTGAGCACCCCTAATGTTTGGAAATTGAAAGTTGAAAAATTTGACACACCCTAATAGCTAGCACCCTAATAGTTAGCAACTATGAGCTGCGGTGGCGCAGTGGTTAGAGTGCAGTACTGCAGGCTACTTCTGCTGACTGCCGTCTGGCTGCAATTTGGCAGTTCAAATCTCACCAGGCTCAAGGTTGACTCAGCCTTCCATCCCTCCGAGGTGAGTAAAAGGAGGACCCAAATTGTTGGGGACAATATGCTGACTCTGTAAACCACTTAGAGAGGGCTGTAAAGCACGGTAAAGCGGTATATAAGTCTAAGTGCTGTTGCTATTGTGAAACCTGGATGGCTCTGCAGTATCCCCAGAGTTGCCCACTCTTTTCATCTATACGAAGATCAGGATTGTACCAAGACATTTTGTGGCCTGAAGTAGTACAACAAATGGCCATCCGTCCATCTGCACCCACCAGCTGCATGAGATGTGAGGCAGAAGTCCACCGCTGATCTCCAATCCCTAACAATTAAAAGAAGAAAACAAGAATCCCAAATTGAATAAGTGAAGGAGCTGTTTCAGGTATGACGTTAGCCATCAAGGCATACTTCATTGATGGCCCAAATCATACCTGAAATAGCTCCTTCACTCAGCCTCTTGGGAGGACCTACTGAATATCAGCATTCTGTTAACACATGATGCCTTTTCTGGAACCAGCATTGCCTGCTCAGTGTCTGCTGGGCAAGACACTATTACACAAACTAGAGTTGTGCTTAAGGCACAGCGTCAGAAGCAGCAACAAATATTGGCAACTTTCTTTCTTCCCGATCCCACTCCCCCAGTTTCTCCTACAACCTCCCTGCCTTGTCCTACAGCAAGAGCAAGGCTGCATACTGATGAGACATGCAGTTAACGAAGGTATTTCTGAGCTAAATCTCAGATGGGGGCACCATATATACCAGCAATATATTCTCATCATCTCCCCAAAATAAGTGGAATGCTTCTATGGCCTCCTCCCATTCATTTTGCCTAATCAAGCCTAGGGTGTTCATTCTTTGTTTACTTTAATACAGTATACTGAAGGAAGACAAAGTCAACCATCTCCTGCTCTTTTTATGTTTTCCATTAAATGTTCTGAATGACTAGACAACAGCGTGTATAAAAGCCCTCCCCAGGACAATGTTAGGCAGGCAGCCATTACGTTGATTTACTTTGGACCATTTTAAGTTCAGGCAGTGGGGTAAAGCCTTGAAGAGCTTAAAACCTCTTTCACTTGGCTGTAATAAATTCTGCGCATAGCTTTAAAGATAGAGCAAAATAGCTAGTTTAGCGAAAGTAGAGGGTGGAAGGCGAAGAACTGGTTTTGTATTCCACTCTGGTGGAAAACAATAGATGATGGGAAAGTTCTCCAGAAGGTAATCAGAGGAAAAGTTCACCAGCATCGATCATGGGCTGTGTCTGTGAGGCCTGCTGGGATAGGGGGGAGGGACATAAAGGTGTCAGCAGTTGAGCCCATACTGTAAATCACAACCATGTGAGCGGAGAGAAATGGCCAAGCAACGAAGAAAAAAAATGCCTTCGAAGTCTACTTCTTTCTTGACGTTTAGGATGTATTCCTTCCTTAACCCCGACTCCTTCCTTGTGACCTGGGTAATGCTGGGTTTTTATTAGCTTTCATGTCAAGGACTATTTTCAGGTTCAGAAAAGGTGAAAAGATGAATGACCTACAGACCACCAAAGTTTCCAGGGACATATGTAGGAGTTTGCATTTGTTTTCTTGAAGTCTTTTGCCATTTTTTTTTTTGCTTCCTTTTTTTGGTTTAATGCGTGGAAGAGAAAACCATTTAAAAAAAAAAAAGAAATTAAAGCACAGAATAAGAGGATCCTAATGGTGGCCTCAGAAAATGTATAGATATGATTGTTTGATTTTATGAACCGTTTTTTAAAAAGAAGTTACATCTTTCACTCTGAAATCTTCTGCACACTTACCTGAAAATAAGTAAGCAGTGTACAACACTTTTTAAGTGTACATTTTACAGATGTAATATGTGAATGAGACGAAACCAGCATGCATGCATATATCATCCACAACATATTGAATTGGGTGAAGTCCTCCTTTTGAAGTATTTAATTCTAAGGTAGAACCAGTTTGGTGTGGAGATTAACTCATCAGGCTGGAAACTGGGAAACCGTGAGTTCTAGGTCTGCCTAAAGCACAAACCAGCTGGGTGACCTTGGGCCAGTCACTCTCTCTCAGCCCTAGGAAGGAGGCAATGCAAACCACTGCTGAAAAACCTTGCCAAGAAAATTGCAGAGACTTCTCCAGGCTGTCTCCAAGAATCAGGCAGAAGAAAACAAAAATCAAAAGTGAGTTTTGAAGTGGTTGGAAATCATTGAATCAAATCAGCTGCCTCCAAATTGGTTCAGAAGGATACAGATTCAGAGCTTTAAAAAAGAAAACAAGTATTTTTAAACATTTCAGACAAGAGACAAACAAGCACTTGAAAGACAAAGTTCACACTGCCTATTATCCATAAACTATAGTTTCTTGAACAAAATTTAGCAATCTGATACACACCAAGTCATATAGTAGAGTTCATAAATATGAGGGGGGCCTCATGTACCACATCAGTTAAAACTAAATGAGTAATATCATAATGTCTCTCTCCAAGAGTATCTACACAACC
This sequence comes from Thermophis baileyi, assembly GCA_003457575.1. NCBI lineage: Eukaryota > Metazoa > Chordata > Lepidosauria > Squamata > Dipsadidae > Thermophis > Thermophis baileyi. The sequence continues at coordinate 2,123,859 of QLTV01003253.1, forward strand.
TTATTATGTCTGATATATTGGGTACATTCCAGATCCCCTCCCTTAAATGCTGTCATCTGATGGGACCTTGGAGGCATGCCTTATCTGTAGCCAGCCCAGCCCTTTGGAATCGCCTCCCACATGAGATTCGAAAGTCTCTATCTTTTAACCTTCCAGAAGGCCATGAAGATTTGACTCTTCCCCCAAGTGCTGGGCTAGGATGGGGGTTGAGTCAGGAAGCTAATAGCGCGGTTGGTCTGGCGCCAGGTGGGAGGGGTGGTTTTGTTATTATTCTTATTTTTACAGTTGGTTTGAGCTGCCTAGGATCATTAAATGAGGTAGGCAACCATATAGGTTCTTTAAATAATAAACTAGAACTATATCATAGCTTTGTGTTATGTGTGAATAAAGTCAGTATGACTCCAATTTTTAATATACTTTGGAAAGGATATAAAAAAAAAACCCTTCTTTACTTAGCACCATCCAAATTCCGTTCATTTATGGTGTTTGAGAATTGTGAGAGTTAAAATCCAAAGCTTCAGTACATACCAGATTGAAAGAATATTGTTACAAACTGTAAAATCCATCTTCGCGTTCTTTGCATTAATATTCTTAGGAGTAAGCCAGTTTATACTGAGATGAATTTCTAAATAGAAACAATGCTATTATCTTCGTACCTTAAAGTTGTATTATCAGACTTTTCCTTTGTTGAATGCCATTTGGAAACCTCTGTTGAACTTCTTGCATAAAACCAAAAAAACCTGAAACTATTATGCATGTTTGATTATTAGAAAAAATAATTTTAAAAATGAAAGTTATGTTGTAACCTTACACTAACAAGTCAATTGAAATTGATACTTATAACTATTGTAAAATCAGAAATCATTTGCCGGTATATTTGTTTTTTCTTTACACTTGGCTTTGTTGTCTCTTTCTTTTTTTCTTTTTCACATCTTAATTATTACTTTGTTAGTTTTTATTCTTCTCATCTAACTTTTAATAAAAATTATCATAAAACAAGACTTTTCCTATGTTTGCTCTAAAAAGATAAACCTGCACACTCTGCTAAACATGTGGTTGGTAAATTTGTAGCTTGGCTCACTCTGAGAATAGATAGTTTATTTGCCGATGTCTTATGAAAATTATTTGGCTTAGGCTAAGTTTTAACTATGGGTTCTTGGGTTGTCTGTCCACATACAGTCTTATGAAAACAACAAAGTAGACAATCATGGAAAAACTGCTGGTCTTCATTAGCCAAATCCAATGGACAAGTTAAAATTTTGATTAGCAGAACCATTAAACACTATTAATCTGAGCACTTTCAAAGAATCTCTATTCTATAATGCCAAAAGAATATCAAGGTTATTCACCTTCCAAGGAACATATGAATGACTAGACATCTGGTCTGCTCAATCAAGATACTTCTTATCTTCTACAGTCTCGGTTATCACAAAATGAGTCCCTTTCATGTTTTAAACTCATTGTAAAACTCCAATGCCCTTGAGCAAGGTTGGATTTTCCGGAAAGTTTCAGAAGTTTCTGGGCCATTCAGATAAACAAGGTTGTACTGAGTTCATTGGGAATTACAAGTCTGTGTTCTTTCTTACCAATATTAATTTCCTTTGTAGGTGACAGATAGCTTTTGAATGGAGCCTTGAAGTGTCCAATGTAGACATTTTTTTTTATTTTGCTGCCAGCTACTTTTGGAAATAAAATAGGTTCAAAGTAATTAAAAGACTGATCATTATATCCATCTGTTTCTATATGGAAACAGTTAAATATTTCATCTCAAACCCATCCATGAAGTTGCATTTATTTCCCTACCATGATGAAGACTGCATAATTCATGCAACTTTTCATGTCATCGTTTTTCATGTTGATTTATTAAACACTTTGGGCACCCCGGTCCTGAAAATGGCTTTTTCTGAGTTTGCTGCTATTTGTCTTCCTGATTTTCCATCCATAACATTAATGATTTCTGCACATAGACAGAAAGATACTTTTATGGGTGATCTATATAATGCTCGCATGTATAAATAGGAAGGGGAAGATAATTTGAACTAGGCTGACTGCCAAAATTGCCCATCCATCCCCCATTTGCTAGATGCTTCCCCCACCTAGCTTTGAAGTTCTGCAGAAAATATAACCCATCCTTGTAAAGCACTTTGATCTTAAGAGTTTTTCAGCCAGGAATTACTACACCTATTGAACTGTTACCCACTCCATGTAAGAGGCAGCAATTGTTAAAAGTACACCTATATGCAAAGATATGTGAGTGGGCTAGCATAGGATAATCGCAAATTCTACATAATGTAATTAGCAGATACATTCTCGAGAGATAGCTGTATTAGACCATCATAGTAAAAAAAACCAACTACAAAGAGATCTGCACCATCTTAAAGATAAATGAATTTCTGGCTTGACGCCCTCATCATCAGATGCATGAAATAGATCCATTCAGTTGAAAAACGTTGATATACCCTCAAATATGCACTTACTTAAATACACCTTCCCAAATTAGCTAAATTCAGGAAGTATGGGATGGTAGAGATATTAATGCTTATGTTTTTTACAGACCCCCCACATCCTGGACATAAACTGTTTCAACTTCTACCCTCAAGATGACCCTATAGGGCATTGCACGTCAGAACAACTAGACACCAGGATAGTTTTTTCCCCCATGCCATCACTCTGCTAAACAACTAATTCCCACAACACTGTCAAACTACAGTAAGACTGTATTACTATTATTCTTCTCATCTTTCCTATTACCTATCTCCTTTACTACTTATGACTATAACTTTCTTGCTTGTATCTTACGATTTATATTGTTTTAATTAGTATCCTAGTATCAGGGGTGGTATTCACTTACCTTCCCTACCGGTTCGCAAATGTGAGCGCGCGCACACGCTCGCTCGCTTCGCTCGCACGTGCCACTTCCGCGCATGCACAGAGCCTTCTGCGCATACGCAGACCCTCAAAAACGTGGATAAATGGGACGTCATTACGTCCGGGTGGGCCCACCCGCAATCAGCACTACCAGTTCGCCCGAACCGGATAGAACCGGCTGAATACCACCTCTGCCTAGTATGATTTATGTTGGTTGTTTATTTAGCATCTTGTAACTATCACTAAGTGTTGTATTTTTTTTATGATGACTATGATCATGATTTATCACTTGTTGCTTGTATGTACACTGACAGCTTATGCACCGGAGACAAATTCCTTGTGTGTCCAACACTTGGCCAATTAAGAATTCTATTCTATTAAGGTGTCATTAAGGTGTCAAAAATTAAGGTGCTTGTGAAATAGTTTAATAGACCTGGCAACTACCTGGGTCCACCAGTAATACATTTTGGCAGAACTAGGACCATAGTTGGCATTAAAAGCAAGAGCTTCACTCAAAACAACAGATGTAAAAAAAAAATGCAGGTTTTCACAAAAGCACTTTAGGCAGCTAATCCAGTTCCAACTTCTGCATCTCTGTGTAACTCCTTGGAGTACAGGCAGAGTACAGGGATGATGTGAAGAAATCCACCTTTCCCAAAGTTTCACTGTATGGTTTTCACGGTTCTTTTATGTTTGTATTTAAATGGTTACTTGCAACCATGGGTTTTAGCAAAATACATATAAAATTACAGCAAAGGTATCAATTCAATACATCCCCTCTAATATTAAAAGCGCCATTTGCTTTGTATCTTCCTTGCAGTCATTGCAAACAGTGCAACTGTTCTGTTATGTTCATTTTGGTGTTTGGGTTTTTAGGGGAAGTGTGTGCATTTAGTGTAAAAGAGAAGTGTGATGGCACAACATTTAGGAATCCCTGACCTACAGGGAAATGTTTCCCAAAAATATTAAACTGGCTTCCAAAAACCATCAGTAAGCCATCACAGAAAAGAAGACCTAAGAAAGAAATAGTTGAAGCATTGTTCCATCTTCCTTTTATGGAGCAGACTACTGCTACTGCTGCTTCTACTATTACTACTAATAGGAGCAGGGAATGGTCAAAAATGTCAAGATTAGCAGCCCAACTGTGCAATCAAAGCTCTGAAACATGTATAAAACAGGCAGACTTTTGATCACATCATCATGGATACCATCATAATTGTTGATCACACTCTGTGGACACCCCTGGCTATTGCTATTTACCCTAGGACTATAATAATTAGACCAGGAAATCCATCTATATAATATTTCCCTAAACTGACAACTCTAAGATTAAAGAAAAACAGATCCTGCAATTACTGTACAAGAAGGGAATAATATGGGCAATAGAAAGCATTCTACTAGTAGAAAGCATTCTAGAGATAGTAGTATTTACATACCACTTGTGTCTTCATGAATGTAGCTACATATAGTATTTTTGCTTCTGTTTACATATTTACCTGTGTAGTTGTGGTGGGATGTACTCAAGTGATGACCCATAAGTTATGTAACTCTTGATCATATATTATAAAATAGTTTGTGAGATCAAAAGCTCTCAAAACTTTAAAATTAGCTGCATGCCATCAATTAGTATTTTGTTCTGCTTAGAATGAGTGTTTCTAAAACAATTCAGGATGTTTGAGACTGAGGCTTTTCCTGATGTACTGTAACTCAGAGAGAATTCTTGTCTGTCCAGTAGCCTCATTACCTATTAGTAAAAGTTTGCAATACACAAAAGGTTTCACAGTATATTTCTGCATATCTCATTGCAGAACCAAGCCAGTCTGGTTCCGGTCATCTCAATCTCATCACTATGCTCCTCAAAATAAGTGGGCCAGACCCAGAGGAAAAGCAGAATTTGATTTATTCCAACTGAACAGTTATCAGTATCCTCCATGTATTTATTAATTTCTCCCTTCTGAAAATTAAAAATCACTATTTGGTGGCAACATTTGGAATAGCTCCAATAAGTCATACCAATGGCTTGGCTGGAGGAAGCAGATGGCTGGTTTTGGTGTCCCAAGTGTAGAAAGCACAGATTACATTTTAAAGTAATACCAGGGAGAGAATTCATTTTTTGAAGTTACTATTTAATATTTTAAGTATGGAAGATCAGATCAAAGGCTGGTGAATTCAGTTTTCTGCTCTCAGAAGTCAATCTTGGAGAGCATTCCGTAGAAGTCATGATTATGTCATGGTGTGTGATGTCACTAGCCACCTTTTACCACCCTTGTGGTAGCCAATTGCCTATGGGAAGCCCATAACCTGGATAGGTATGTAACAGTGTCCTCCCACTTCTGATTCCACAACAGTTGGTGTGAAAATGTTTGTATGCTTTTATCCTGGAATATGTTCCTGACTTCACTAGAAGATGCAGAGAACTGCCTTTTCCATGAATATATTTAATTTCTTTTAACACTGTTAAAATGATGTCTTACTACATCTTGCATTGACAGAGTTTACCTGTATTAAATGGTGTTTTTATCTGTGTGATAAAATTATATAATCATGATAATATTTAAATAATATGATAATCATTTAATATCATTAAATCCCAAAACTCAGACAGAGGCAGACAAACTTTCTTGATGTCATGGCTTTACTTCCTCATCTTTCTACTAGTTATCAAATCTTGACTATTGTAGGAACTCTATTCCAGTTCCTTGATAATACTGGCTGCTCTTTTCTATACTTTTTTCAGTTTTACAATATCCTTTTTTGTGTGTGTGTGTGATGATGTAACTATACTGAAAAGGCAGGGGCAAACTTTCCTGTGGATTTTAGTGTGATCCAAGAAAGAGAATACTGGAATTTTTTCAAAACATTTCACCCTGTGTAAAAATCCCAAATGTTCCTAAAAATAAAATCAATTTTATTTAAATCAGCAGAAACGTACAGTTAGTAGGTGACCTCAACAGTTGCTTTGAGTATGCTGAAAGCTGCTCTTCCTGTGGAAAAAGGAAAATCATATCTGCCCAGCATGCTTGAAATACTCAATAGTTCAACAGATCGTGTTTTATTTACATGGACGGAATGATGTATGGCGAAAAACTGTTGTTTTTTTTAACTATTGACCCAGCTAAATTGCCTTCGTGCTAACATTGAAGTGCTTAGCGAAGGCCACAACTGCAGTTGAGGTAGAAATGTTGACTGAATGTATGTCTTTAAGGTTAGCCAAGGTTCAGAAGGTCATTCCCGGGCCATTTTATCCATCTCAGGCGCACATGTACCATATGACCATGTTTTTTATTTACCGCCATAAGCTAGGAAGGAAACAAAGAGATTCCAGGGTAGGTGAAGGATATATTAGAGCCAATAGGATGAAAATCTGCTGACCTACAACCTAGTAGTTCAACTTTCTGATAAAGGCTGACCCAAAAGAGACTAGATGTTCATGTTTTTTTTAGAAAGAGAGAAAATAGCCCTTATCAACCTGAGCAAACACCACCAGAGGCATGAAATCTTCAAAATTTTGGTAAGCAAACAGTGGATTAAATAAGAAGTCCACATAACTCCATATCAGCTGCTTTCAGAATACTGTATCCATCAGTAGGATATTAAGAAACAGCATACTACTATTTCTGCGGAGGAACTAGCTGATACTCAGTTATGTATTACCTGCGTTGACCAGGTAGCTTCATATAGTTGCCATGGATGAAAACTAGCCATTCATAGAACTTATCTCCATGGAATTTATCTCTCTTTTAAAAGCCAGATAAGGCAGTGGGGAGAGAAGCAAATGACCAGGCTGTATGTGGTGATTTTTATGGTTATTACCTTGTTCACAAGCATATACTGATAGAATTTGGACAAATGGTTCAAGAGTAGAACAAGCATGCAAGAAAAGTTTGGAAGCAGAAATGTGATCAGCACAGCAGAAATTTGTTTGGCTAAAAGTAGAGCGCAACGGTTTGATAATAGTAATCCAATGCAACAACAGGATGCAACAAAAACAATATGAACGTGGATAAATATGTAAAAAGTATGAAGAAAGTAAAGCTGTTTTTAATACACATTATTCTGTGCTTTTGCCCAGGTGCAATAGGAAAGGTTTTTTTTTAAGGTTGGGCAGATGTCAGTATAGTACAAGTCTCAGTAATGGCTACTAGCATGACCAGTGAAAAGTTCAACTACATATGAGGGCCATCTTAATTGATTGATTGACTGACTTATTGATTGATTATGTTCAATCAAGTTATTTTTGACTCCTAGCCACCACTTAAGTTTCTATTCCCCAGCCTGTTCTATCAGGTTTTACAATGCTGCATTCAGCACCACAGTAACAGAGTCCATCCTCCTTGCTGCTGGTCTTCTCTTTCCCAGCATTAAAGCCTTTTCCAGAGAATTAGATCTTTGCATAAAGTATCCAAAATAGAATAATTTAAATCTGCTCATTTGTGCCTCAAGGGAGAACTCCGGGTTGATTTGTTTGATGATCCATTTGTTTTGTTTTCTTGGATCTTCATGATATTCTTGGGAGTCTTCTCCAACATCGAAGTTCAAAGACATGAATACACTTCCTATCATGCTTCTTCAAAGTCCAATGTCTGCTTCCAGTCACAGGGGAGACCATGGCTTGCATGATTCTGATCTTTGTACATATAGCCACATCACAACATTTGAATATTTTCTCCAAGACCTTCATGGTGGCTAAACAAATCTAATTCTTTTGATCCGTGGTTTTGGACTATGTGCTATCATTGATGCAAAAGATTTCCATTCCATGCATGAATGCTTCAATTACAGAAAGCAAACAATTGCAAAATTCATATCAGAGGTAACCCATAATGAATCTGTCTTCTAGTGTATTTTTTATCAAGGATACAACAGAGCAATACCCATGACCTTGTTAGTGGCAGATTCATGGCCATAGATGATTTGCTGTCAAGAATTAGCCAAGTGCAATTCTACATATCATACTAATCCATGGCTTGCTTGAAGATGTTACAATTGGCTGAATACACACATTGCATTCAGCCATGATACTAAATGGATTGGTTCATATAGCCCACTAAATCCAAAATGTTTCATTATGACTTATTATGATTCATAAACCTATCCATGGAGCTCTAACAAATTTAATGATACAAAGATTACCCGTTTTCACTTTCTGGAAAGCAATAATAAGAATTGGAATATTTCTTTTATCATTCTTAAATTGATGATAGAAATATTGAGAACATCCTCTCTCGAAGATATTTTTAGAAAAAACAGTATACAAAAAAAGGAATTGGAAGACTTCATATATTCTAGAGTGAAATGTTCATATATTTTGCCATTGGCTGTCCTGGCTGAGATTTATAGAACTGGAGGTACCATACTGCCTATCCTTGAGGTAGGACTGATACCTCAAGATAGTGTTTCAGAGACAGACAATTTGTGACCTTCTAGAATAAGGGATTTTCGAACATTTCCAGGCTGTTACTTAACAAAAAGAATCCTGAACCCAGTTCAAGCATCAAAGCTCTAAAAAAATTTAAAAAATTGTTGTATTCAAGTTATTGTTTCCCCTTAATCTCTCACACAACCCTATCAAGTTCTTGTGGAACCTTAGATGAAACACAGCTTGAAATGTCCTAAATATTACCAAACAAGCAATCTTGCTAGCCATTATGACCAAAGGTGAAGATAATTGGTACAATTAACATGATCTACCTGATGTCACTATGTATTTAACATTGAAGATGTGTGGACTTCAACTCCCCATGTTCTCCAGATAGCCATGCTAAGGCTAAGGAATTCTGGGAGTTGAAGTCCACACATCTTAGAGTTGCCATGGTTGAGAAACAGTGACCTAGGGCTTTGAGGAGAGGAAGCAGCGGAGTAGTGCCTTGAAGACCAGTGAATGGACAAGAAGTATACCTAACCAATTATGTGCACATGTTCAGGTCTTTTCTGTGATAAGAGAGGTGAAACATTGTTAGTTTTCCTCTTTTTATGGCTTAAGTTGTCATCCAGCAGCTTGATTCAGCTAGCTGATTCCATTAGGAGAAAAACAGCATCAAGCATTCCTGCCCAGTCACCACGATTAAATAGCACAGCACTTTGTCAGTAAAATCACTCAGATTCACTCACGTTTTGACTCTATGCGGGCAGAATCTGGAGAGATGACTGGAGCATATCTTGCCTAGTTCTCTGGAATTCCTTTTGGTTTGGGTGGACAGTGGAGTGGAACAGAGTACTCTCTAAGACAGGGATCTCCAACCTTGGCAACTTTAAGCCTGGTGGACTTCAACTCCCAGAATTCCCCAGCCAGCAAAGAATTCTGGGAGTTGAAGTCCGCCAGGCTTAAAGTTGCCAAGGTTGGAGATCCCTGCTCTAAGAAATCCTCTACCATTTGCAAGTTGGATCCTACCCCTTCTGGCTCCTTCATGAAGCTGGAGAGTGGGGTAGTTTTCTGGATGGGGGGGGATTGAGATTATTGACTGATTGGGGTAGGTGATGCTGCCAGCAGCTTTGAACAAGGCTGTAGTATCTCCTCCTTAAGAATCCCTCCCTGTGTCTAGAGATGTTAAACAACTACTGCCCGCTCTCTACTCTTCCCTTTTTCAAAAAGGCTGTTGAGACATTGGTGATGAATCAACTATGCAACACCCTAGAGGAAATAGTTGATTTGGATTCTTTTTTAGACAAGGCCTATGCATGGAATGGAGACAGCACTGGCCATGACATCAGGACCTGGTTGGGGAAGGAAACTTTTCCTGGCCCTGTTAGACCTCTCAGCGATGTGCAATATGGCACCCTTCTGGGACAACTGCAGAGGTTGGGGATTGTAGGCATGGTATGAGTCATTTTCAGGTTTCATATTATAATATACAGATGATACATCACAACCCTGGGACATCACCAGTCTGGTGATGCCCTTGAAGTCCTGTTTCAGAACTTGGAAGCTATAAGGGTCTTGGTGGGATAAACCACTCTTAAATTGAATCCAAGCAAGTTGGAGTTAGGTAGTATGGCCATTATCCCTGGTGGAAAGAGGTCTGTAATTTGAGCTTCCTTCTGGGTATGTAGCATCTTGACTTATAACCACAACTGAGAGCAGAATTTTCATTGCTAAGCAATGAGTCATGGCCAATTTTATGACCTTTTTTGTGCCATGGTTGTTAAGCAAATCATGCGGTTAAGTGAATCCAGCTTCCCCCATTGACTTTGCTTGTCAAAATCCAGCTGGGAAGGTCATAAATGGCTATCACATGACCCCCGTGACCCTGCAGACATCATAAATACACTGCTTGCCAAATGCTGCTTGCCAAATACTCCAGTTCTGATCATGTTGTATAACCAATTTCATTGTATAACCAATTTCGTTGTATACATGATATACAATGACAATAAAGACTATTATTATTATGTGACCATGGAGATGCTGTGATGGCCTAAGTGTGAAGACCTTTCATAAGTCACTATCTTCAGTGCCATTGAACCGTTGTTAAATAAATAAATAAATGGTTGCAAGTCGAGGACTACATATACATATAAATAAACGGTTGTAAGTCGAGGTCATAGCCAAGAGGACTTTCCCTAATTTTGCTTGTGCTTCGGATGTGATACAACCTGGAGAAGGACCTTGCTACAGTAACTCATGCCTGTCAGATAACTGAAACCTGCTCCATATGGACTTGTCTTCAAAGATCTTTGGGAAATTGCAGGTTTGAAATGACCTGGGCCATGCACTAGCCTGCATTTGACAGTGGGAGCAGATACCACGGCTGTTGACCCTTCGCTGGTTACTAGTAGGCTTTGGGGTACAATTTGCTGATGCTAACCTATAGACCCCTACATGGCTTGTTGCAGTTACCTGCAGGGCCATATTTCTCATTGGAATAAGCCCAACCAGCCCAGTCTATCCCCAGGAGAAGTTGCTAGCAGTTTAACCCAAAGGTGCTTTTTCAAGAGGCAACTGGACTTTCTGGTTTTTCTTTGAAGACGTTTTGCTTCTCATTCAAGAAGCTTCTTCAGAGCTAAAGAAGCTTCTTGGGCAGGGGTGAAATCCAGCAGGTTCTGACAGGTTCTGGAGAACCGGTAGCGGAAATTTTGAGTAGTTCGGAGAACCGGCAAATACCACCTCTGGCAGGCCCCAGAGTGGGGTGGGAATGGAGATTTTGCAATATCCTTTCCCCAGGAGTGGGGTGGGAATGGAGATTTTGCAGTATCCTTCCCCCAGGAGTGGGGTGGGAGTGGAGATTTTGCAGTATCCTTCCCCTGCCACGCCCACCAAACCACGCCCACAGAACCGGTAGGGAAAATTTTTTGAATTTCACCCCTGTTCTTGGGTGAGAAGCAAAACATCTTCAGTGAAAAACCAGAAAGTCCAGTTGCCTCTTGAAAAAGCACCTTTGGGATAACCATGACCTGGATGACTGAGAATCTCCATAGACATTGCTAGCAGGTTCTTCACTTTATGGAGGTAAGGGGACCTAAGACTTAGTACCACTTCTCAGAGGTAACATCAGAGCTTGGGAACAACCTCCCAATGGACAACCAGTGGAGTCCCTTTTGGACCGCTTCCCATAAGCAGTTCATAATGGAGTCTTCTGAAACAGGGGTCTCCAACCTTGGCAACTTTAAGCCTGGAGAACTTCAACTCCCAGAATTCCCCAGCCACCTGGCTGGGGAATTCTGGGAGTTGGAAGTCCTCCAGGCTTAAAGTTGCCAAGGTTGGAGACCCTTGTTCTGGAGGGTGTCTGGGCTACGATACTGGGTTACAGATTCAAGTTTAATTTTAACTGTGTCCTTTAAATGTTTGTGTGTGGTTTTTGTCTTTTGACATGCTGAGACTGCTTCATGATTGCAATGGTCTCTAAATGTGATAAATATTAGTCTTCAGAACTGTGCTTAAACGTGCATAGTTTCTCCAATATTTCCCTATAATTACTTTAAAAAAGTTTCGAATAGGTTTCTTAAATAAAACTTTTATTTTTATAGAAATAAAATTATCCAGTTATGAACCCCAAGGATCTGCAAGTATAACGCTTGCTTTAAAAAAAACAAACCTAAGTTTAATATAAGAAACATTTTTTAAAAGAACACTTTATAAATAACTATTACAACTTTATATAAAGTTAATTGTACAACATTGAACGTAAGACATTATAGAAAGCCACTGTGCAAGTTTTAAATGGAATTCCTTCGTCTCAACCTTTGAAAGTGGTAAATTTTGTAGGAAGATTGTCTGCTGGATAAACAGTTGGGCCGGTCTTCATTATCGGAGGTCCATTTAAAAGCTGCCAATCACAGTTCCGGGCCAATTCTACTGTGAAGATTTTGAGAAGAAGTTTGGCAAACTCTTTTCCCACACAGCTTCTCAAGCCTCCTCCAAAAGGAATGAAACTAAATCGTGACGCATCTTCTGGGAAAGGAACCATGAAACGGTCAGGGTTGAATTCTTCCTTGTTGGTGAAAAGTTCTGCAACGCTGTGAGTGTCACTGATGCTGTATATGACATTCCAGCCTTTTGGAATCTGGTATCCCTATAAGAAACAGACAAATAATGATGCAAACCAGCATTATAGGCATTTGCTTCGTAGATCCAACCGCTTTTTACTAAATGCCCTGTCTATCCCTGCTTCCTAAGTGCGTATACATAATTGAACAACAAGTAGTTAAAAGAACCATTATAAAGATGATTTACCTCAAATGAGAGGGCAATTCCGTCTTTAACTAATTACCTAAATATTGCAGCTCAGGTATTTCTGAACATTTTATTTCCCCAACGCCTTATACTTTTAAGAGCCGAGGTGGCGCAGTGGTTAGAGTGCAGTACTGCAGGCTACTTCAGCTGACTGTTCAGCAGTTCAGCGGTTCAAATCTCACCGGCTCAAGGTTGACTCAGCCTTCCATCCTTCTGAGGTGGGTAAAATGAGGACCCAGATTGTTGGGGGCAATATGCTGACTCTGTGAACCGCTTAGAGAGTGCTGTAAAGCACTGTAAAGCGGTATATAAGTCTAAGTGCTATTGCTATTGCTATTTTGCAAAGCTCAAAGTTTACCCAAGTTATTGACCCCTGCACTTACGGAGGGAAGGTCACTGTGGCAAAGACTGACGTTCAATGATTACTATGAGTAAGTATGATGTACAACAGCCTTCTGCAGCTTGGCTGAAGGCCATGTTGACTGAGGGAATTCCAGAAACTGCAATTTCAACATAGCAAGAGGGCACCAGGTTGAGATGGTTGCACTTACTAGAGTCACATAGAAAGGTGGCCATTTTGAACAAATGAACTTTACCACAAAGGCATTGGAGAAGACATTCTATCTTAATGAGATACTAGAGTCATCAACGACTTGTTGTCATATAGATCTAAGTCTCCAGGCTATACTCTAACCCACCAAGAATGACCCACGCATAGAACCAAGCTTCTTTGTGTGGTTATTCTTCAGAATTGATTACTTGTTGAGAGATAGACATAATTTCAAGTATTACTTCCTAAGCACATACAACAAACATTTGGGATCTACCAAGTACAAGTAATCTTCTGCTCAGAGGTAAATTCCTGGCTCAGAAGGAGATGATACCCCATCCAACATGCATATATTTGTGTGTATGTGTATGTGTGCAATTATACATAATGTTAACACCCCATTAAGCCACCTATTTCTCTATTCTTCGTCAGTGAATGGATTGCCAATGCAGAAATTTGTTCTAACACAACAAAACAAATTATGGAACCCCATGAGTTATGAAACCAGGGGAGAAGCAAGTTTAAAGAATAAAAAAGTATTCTAATGTCTACTTAGTGTGTGTGTGTGTGTGTGTGTGTGTGTGTGTGCTCGTTGCAACACAATATGATTTTCCTGAATATATGTATTGCTTTCCATTTATGAAGTAGATTTTTGAAATCCCCAAGAAATATTTATTATAGTACTCTATTAATTGTCCCTTCATTTAATTCCACAAGTATCACAAGCCATGATAATACCCAAACCACAATCTCTCTGCCAAAAATGACACTTGCCACCAGACTAGGAAAATTAGTTTTCAACAGATGCCCTACTCCGTTGCACAATGGACTGTAGGAGGAAGGACAACTTTGAACATTTATTTTTATTATAGTGGCAAGGGGCATTTATTGCTCAATGGATTTAATACCTCCTCTTGTCCTTTGATAATGATATAGTCAGCTTAGTTAATAACATTCTTAGTTATGAGCCTAAACACTGCAAGTGTGCACAAAAACAGACGAACGTGTTTAATTTTGTGTCCTGGAAATTTGGCTGAACCATTTCAGATCAGCCATAATTCGGCACAACTGAAACATAAATTCAATTCAGATTGTTGAGGCAAAACAAAACCCTGAAAGCCAAGTACTGTATATTGCCAGAATACTGTGCATTTCCTTCTCTCCTTTCACCAGATTGAAGCCCTAAATTTTCCCAGTGTCTTTCCTCACCTAAGCCATTGTTATTAATGGTCCAATGCTTATTTCCACTTTTCCTGACCCAACTACTTCTTCGCAGAGCAAATCCATTCATGGACCATTTCATTCCATGCATGAACTGAAACATCTCAAACGTCATCTTTTGGATCAGCCAAAACAAGCTATTCCATACGTAAAATGTTTCAGACAGAGAAGTATTAAAATATACTTTGAAATTTAAAAGTCTTCTAAATCATCAGCCTTACACAGCAGATGCATTTAGGAAGTCACAAACTTCACGTTCTCTTACTTACATTGAGCTCAAAAGTTTTGAGGGCCACCCTGAACCCTCCTGGAACTGGTGGGCTCAGTCGGATAGTCTCTTTGACAACACAGCCAGTGTATTTCAGCTGCTCGAGGACTTCCATTCCCAAAAGCTTCTCTTGACTGCAATTGCCCAATAATCCCTAGAAGCAGAGGATATGTCATGATAAATATTAGAAGAGATGTAAAGCAGAGACTTGACTAATAGAAATTACAAAAATATGCAGCATCTATCAAACAGGTTATTCATGGAGGAAGAAACCCTCGTAGACTAAATCAAAACATCACCATCACCATCACCATTTTCTGCACACAAATCTAGTTTAATTTACTTTTTTTCCTTTTCTTCAGCCTTCCTGCTACATTGCATTTTTTCCCCAGGAGTTCAAAAGATTTTTGCTCATGTGGTTGGGTTTCCTGGAATACTGCAAAGCCATAAAATGGATGTACATCCAAGAGGCTAAATACTATTTTGCATAATTTGAAAACAGAGCAAAATAGTCCATATAAATTGCATAGGTTACTGCATTGTTTATAGTTACATCATTGGATTAAGCCATCCAATAGAAGATTTAATCAAAAAATACTTGAATATATTTGTATGCATACACACAGAGTTACACAGTCCATGCAACACTGAGGACTTTCTGTTAACTACAGGGTCCTCACTGATTATTTTAATAAAAACTGACTTCGTATTTTCTTGCCATTTTTGAAGCTGGAAACACATGAGAACTGTAATTGTAAGCCCTAAATATGGCAGATTATATTTTTAAAAGCACAAAGAAATCTCAACTTTGCATGCCACATGATCATAATCAATTTGCAACCCTCTAAAGATTGAACTGTGACCCTCAGCCAATAAAAAGTAATCATCTTTGATAAATAACAATATCTGGACCGATTCAATCCATGATTAAAATCAATTAGAAGGCTACAGCTACCTACTACCTGGATCTGTGTTTTTTGGGTCAGGACATACTGCTTCATGCCCTGTCCAAGCTTCTTGCCTAGACCTTGAAAGCAAGACCCACCTTCTCTTGCAATTCCTTTCTCACTTTTTGTAGCACTTTAGGGTGAAGGCTGAGGTAGGTAAGCAAGGATGTTGCTGCACTAGCTGTGGTCTCATGCCCGCCAAAGAGAAGTTCGGTTGCCGATTCCTTTAGCTCCTTTAGAGGAAGGAAACAAAGATCGAGTGATCAGGTTTTATTTTGCATGACAAGATATTTTCAAGTCAAATTCTTTTGCATATTGAGAGCCATGCCCAAAGTTTGCATGCAAAAGTGCTGTTTGGTTGGAAGATTCATATTGCTGATGGTCCTTTTCTTTAGATCGGCATCACGCATTCCTCCTTTCCATCCAGGAACTTCCATAAACTTCCTTCCCATGGCTTCCCCTTTCTCCAAAAGCATTTCATGGCTGATGCAGGTACCTTCCTCCTATTCTCGTCCAGCCACATGTTGTCCATCAATCAGCCTCGGAATTTTTCAGCCAAATTTATCTCCATTATACAGATACTCCTTGACTTGTGACCGCAACTGAGTGCAAAATTGATGTTGCTAAGTGAGACATTTGTTAAGTGACTTTTGCCCCACGGCATGACTTTTCTTGCCACAGTTGTTAAGTGAATCATTGCAGTTGTTAAGTTAAGAATCGGGCTTCCCCATTGACTTTGCTTGTCAGAGGATTACAAAAAGTGGATCACCTGACCCCAGAACACAGAAACCGTCATAAATATGAACCAATTACCAAGCATCTGAATTTTGATCCTGTGACCATGGGGATGCTCCAATGGTCGTGTGAAAAAACGGTCGTAAGTCACTTTTTTTCAGTGCCATTGTAACTTTGGACGGTCACTAAACAAACTACTTGTTGTAAGTAGAGGATTTCCTGCATACCCTTGTTTATAAGAAGAAGCTACAAAGGAGGACATTTTCCTCTGCAACCCATTTCCTGCATTCTCTTATACACCTCAACATTTGCAATTGCTAGCTTAAAATATGGAGAGATAGATGTGCCTAATTATTACCTAAACCTTGGGCTCTCTTAAAGAGAACGTGGTTTAGAGATTGGCGGTGAGGTAACAAGTCCCGTAGAAAAGTTTTAAGACTAAGAGCCTGCACTCCCATTAAAATTTCATGCTGGTTCTTTCTGTAACACAAATAACCCACTTATGTCTAAGGACTGCTAGTATCAGTCTGGTTTTCCTACATACAGCATACTGCAGCCAAATAATTGCACGAACTATGCCATAATAATCAATTTTTACAACAGGATGCACATGCCCACACATATACATACCCATTTCCCCGAAAATAAGACCCTGTCTTATATTTTTTTGAACCCTGAAATAAGCGCTTGGCCTTATTGCCATGCCCTCAAAAGCCCAATTGGGTTTATTATCAGGGATGTCTTATTTTGGGGGAAACAGGGTACAAACACACAGACAGACATTGTTCTCCATGGCTCTTCATTAGGAGAGGAAGGATAAAAGTAGGGATGGGGGGGGGAATGATCCTTTGGATCTGATAATGAGAAAATTACCAGGGACAAGCTCACCACTTAAATGAATTGCAGTCTAACACACCTAAAAGATTACTTTGCTCTAAATTATCTTTCTGCCCTCAAGTATGGTGGAAAACTATGTCCAGGTCAAGCTGAAGAATCGAATGCTGTCTTATCCTTTATCTAAGGCAATAAAACCTCTTGGGCCAATCCTGACCTTACTTAGGAATCCTCATTGTGAGTAGCAGTGGGGGAATGGGAGAGAGAATTCCATTGGGGATTTTTTTCTCCCGATATGATGGCCTTAATCTGGCTTCACATCTTGCTTGGCCTTCAGCTGAATGCAGAAGGCAGGTTCATAGAGTCAGAGAATCATGGTTGCAATATGTAAAGGCTAAGAGCAGGACTGTAAAAATGGAAGAGAAGATAGTAGAGATTAGAAGGCGGGGGGGGGGGGAACAGCCAAAAAAAATTGGCCAATAGTGGAGATGTTTGGATCTGAAAGTAGAAAGGCCAGGATCTGTTTGCTAGAGCAGCAAAGGAACGCCAAGGAAAACGTAAATGTAATGGAGTACAATTGAATGGCAATTCCATTAAAGATACTAGGGAAGGAATGTTGGAGGCAGGGATGGGATAAGGAGGGTCAACAATGAGGTAGAGAAACTGTAGCAAAGACTTATCATTGAAGATTATATGGTCCTTGATGGAAACAAAGGGCTTGCAAAAATAGCTTCCTTTTTAATATATTGTCCATGTAATTCTTTCGCCTGATGGTCTGTTTGGTCCCCTGAGCTCCTACACCAGCTCTAAATTGGGACAGTTTATACATACATATATTTGTTCACTGAAGTTTAGAAGTAGATATCCCTAGGGAACTGAAGTTTGTCTCCAGCCTGCTCCCCTCTCTGCATATTTCTCCCAAGAGTTCTCATCAGTGAGCCTGACATAACCAAATTCTCAATCAGTATTCCTTAACTGCTCATACTGAATGGGAAGTACATCTTCCAAATCTTGCATGTGTGTGGAAATGTGTTTTAATATAAACATTTCAGGACCATGGACTTTCCCTGGTTAATTGACCCATGGACTATTTAATTAAGCTGGGCTCATGGTCACTGAATCAAAACCAACCATACTTCTGTGTTCAAATAATAAGTTAAAATGGGGTTGGTTACTATTCACTCATTTCCCACCCACCCCCAAAGCTCTAGGCCAGGGGTGTCAAACTCAATTTCATTGAGGGCCGCATCAGCATTATGGTTGCCCTCAAAGTTGCATGTAAGACTATGATGACTCACAGTGGCCAGGTATGGGCTTGGCTGGGTGGTCACATCCGGGTCGCCTTGACTAGGTGGGTGTGGCTGGGTGGACGTGGCCAGCTCAACACTCACTGGGCGCAGCTGATTTGGGATGGCTGGGCCAGATCTAAGCACCCCATGGGCTGGATCCGGCCCCCAGGCCTTGAGTTTGACACTCCTGCCCCACACACTCGCTGCCTCCTGGGCTGGGCTGGGGCCAAGGCGGTGGGGGCGAGCCCCTCGCTGTCTCCAGGGCGGCCCCGTCGGCCAGATCTAACCACATCACAGACTGGATTTGGTCCGTGGGCCTTGTATTTGACATGTCTGCTCTAGGCAATGAATTTAAACTGAATAAAATTCAAGCAATTGAAAGCAGAAAAGGTTTGGTTTCTTGGATTATTGTCCTTTTCAGATTGGGAACCACCATATCCTATAAATACTAAATTCGAAAAGTTACCCAGGACTTGTTTCTGAGAAAATGTGCACATGTTCACCTAATGAACATCAGGAAAGTCAAAGGCAAGTGAGCAAGGAAAAATCTAGGATCTCTGCACGCTGCCAAGCTTGGCATATAGCAAGGAGTTAGGTTTCCAGGATTGCACTTCATGAAAAAAGTCCATCGGAAGACAAGCAAGTCCCTCATCCAGACTTTTAGTCAGGATAAGAATTATTTCAAAGCACTGAAGTGAAACTAGAGAAAATGCAGTTTTTGAAAAGAAACAAACAAACAAACAAACATCTACATCTGTTTCAAGATTAGGAAATATATACAGCCGCTCAGCTGATGGGAAACTAGCATTGCCAGAGGTGCATAAGGCAGCACACCAGCAGGTATGATTTTCACAAGTACAGGAAGAGAGAGGAAAATGTTACATGATGCTCTAAAAAAAGAAATAGTGTAATCCTTCTAGTTAATTTCCCCTCCCGCGATAAAAGATAGTTTTTCTGGCTCTCAAGCCTACTACTGAATTTCTGTATCTATCTGGAGGAAGCTATTCTCCATTACTTTTGGCTGTGTTGTGTAGCCATGAGAGTTATATTCTCCTTCAACCTAATTTAAAATGAGCAGATATCCTGAAGACTTGCATACAAAATTGGGAGGAGGACCCTACATCAGAAACACTCACAAAGAACATCATTTTCCCCCAGCTCAGTGCCAGCCGAACAGCTTTTCCCGTTCGACCAAAAGGGAAAACGAGGCAGAACAGTCGTGGTTCACTTCACAGAATTGGACTTTGGAGACTTCCAGACAGGTGCTGAAAGACTCACCTGCATGTTGAGCTGCTCCCCTCTGCTTTGGCTGTGCTCTATCAACAGCTGCAACACATCTTTATAACCATTGGAGGGCTCCTTCTCAGCCAATTTCACTCGAATGATCTCCTCGATTTTGGCATGGATGACATTCCGTGCTTTCAAACCCTGGAAACAGAACAAGGGTTGTTTGAGTCTTTTAAGATAGGACTGTGTTCATGATCTGAGAAACACAACTTTTCCCCTAAAGCACGGGTGTCCGACCTTGGCAACGTTTAAGACTCGTGAACTTCAATTCCCAGCTGGGTGGAGAATTCTGGGAGTTGAAGTCCACAGGTCTTCAAGTTGCCAAGGGTACTGTAGACATGCTTGCCGGGCAGTATGTCTATCCCATCGCCTAAGTTCATAAATAGAGGCAGACTTCACAGCTTTACCTTATATAAGCCACTGAAAGGCACATAAATTGGCAGGGAGAAAAGGTTGCGGATCATCTCTTCAAAGGTGTCCACCAGCTGCTGCTCACTCTTGCGACCTGCCTCATTGGGCTGGAATCCCAGTAGAATGCGCATTGCAATGCGGAACATGAGGCGCTTAACTTCTGGGTATACCAACAGGCAAGAGCCGCTAGCAGAACTAGCCAAGAGCCATCGCTTCAAGCAAGCACACACCTCCTCCTGCATGACTGGGGTGTAATGCTCCAAGGCTTCACGGGAGAAAGCTTTCATGATGACCTGAAAATGGAAAAGGAGGTAACGTTATTATTAATCACCTCAGTTTGGTGAACGTTTGGAGGCTACAGGTGAATTATTGAACCTGCCCAAAGTCTCCATCGGATGAATAGTGCTTGGTTCTCTTTCGTTTTCTAAAGCTGGGCCATTTTAATGATTGGAACGCTCCATAGATTATCCGGAGCACAATAAGTGTTTCACGGGGAGGCAATAAAAGTTGCAGTATGATTAGAGAAAAAAACACCTGAATCCAAATGGCTTGAACAATGAGATTACAGCCCTGAGTTCTTATACTGAAATGAAAATCCAGCTGAAGTCAAGTAGGCTTTTTCCAAATCAATGCACCCAGCATAAAACTAGGTGTCTAAGGAAGACTTCAGGAATTAAAAGCAATGAGGTGTTGTCCTTTTTAATGGAATAATTTATGTCCCAAAGAGCAATGATTTGTTTTGAGTTAAATAATTTGATTTTTTTCTAAATGATCCCCATAGCTTAAGAGTAGCAAAAAACATGGATTTGGCTTTTTATAGGGAACTCGCTTCAGTTCAATCATTTCTGAGCTCAGAATCCAAATTCTGAACTTATCTGCTTATCTCAGAACTGCTTTAGTGATCTGGGAGGTGGGAGGTAGAGTAGATCCTACATTTGTCTATCTCTGTTTCCAGGACCTTTTCCATGGCTGAGGACTCTTCCTCAAAACTGAACTAAAATGCCATCTTCTACTCCTTGAGCCAGGACAAAAAAAAAATCCAACATAAATTGAATTGTTCCTCCTACATACACACAAACACACACACAGAATTCCCAATCTCTGTTATTAGGCTTGCAAATGGTGCTTATCCTTACATACCTCCTTACATTCACCATGCAGATCAAATTAAGAAAAAGGATTGGTGGATTTCTTCTGTTTCCTCTACCAATGGGGAAAAGAACCTACCAATCACTCTCTCTATGGCAGGGGTCTCCAACCTTGGCAACTTTAAGACTTGTGGACTTCAACTCCCAGAATTCCTCAGCCAGCAAAGCTGGGAGTTGAAGTCCACAAGTCTTAAAGTTGCCAAGGTTGGAGACCCCTGCTCTATGGTAGCATGGGGTTCATTTAAGTTGGCTGTTTTGAGTGATGTGCACTTTTAAGCCAAAATGGACATGGAGAACAGTGTCCAGTAGGCGGAGGGAGGAAGCTGACCCACACCAGCCTAAAACAAACAATAGGAGCTAGATAGGACCCAAGCTCTGGTAAGTACCCTCAACCGAACGGATCAGCAAAGCGTGCCAGATAGAATCAATCACAAAAATTGTATTTGGGATACGATGGAGAAAGCGACTTTAAAATTCCAACATCAAGAAGTGACTTTAGATAGGAGTTGGGGATGAGTTGAAGGTAATGTAACAAGGACATTATGGAAAATAAGTTGCCAGGAGATTTGTCAAAAAAGGATATTTTATCCATTCATTCCTGAGACATGATAAAACCAGCATAGAAACCATTCCCCATTGCCAGTCCTTATTCTACTTTTAATTCATCATCACTGCCAACACTTCTGATCACACCCACAAAGATCAGCTGACCTCACCCTTAAGATAGCAGACCACAAAATCCTACACACCTTGAAACGCTAATGTGAAGCTGGCTGCAAGGGGGAAAGGCTTTTGTTCCTTTCTGGCCTCCACCAAAAAAAGGTTTTGCCAGCCAGCAAGATCCGTAATCACAACAATATCTTCTGCATGATGTATCTGTGCAAAATTCATGCAACTAAATTGTTGATTCATAAAAGTTCTCAGAACCAGCCTGGGAGAATTTATCTGCCATCAGACAAAGTCTCAAAAACATGAAATTGCACCACTAGAAGTGGACTAAAAAGGAACAAGAGCCAAGAAACTATTGTTTTAAAATTGACACACCTAAGAGAACTTCAGCAATTTTCCTCAACCAGGGCAGAGAAGGGCCAGTGTGGTCAAGATACGGATTGTGTTAAAATACAGATCTGGACAAAACCTCTTTTCAAATCTTCTACAACTAATGTGTGATTACGCTTTTTAATATCCCTGGACTGTACACCCTTTTTTGGCACACCGTCCAACCACTTGAAAGGAAAGGAAATACTTTGGAAAAGGGGAGGGGGGATTTCATCATAAGTCTTAAGGTGTGGAGGGTCGGGGCGCCAACCCCTCTTTATGGCCTCTAGATTGCCCCCGTTGCTTCTGGAAAAGAGTTCTCAAAGGCGCCGTTCGTTTTATGGGAGCCTGTTTTATGGGGCAGGACCTTCCCCAGATGTGTTTTAAGATCCTCCTCTGCGGCTTTCCCTTCCCTTCTTCCCTTCTCCCTTTTACAAGGAGCCCGTTTATTCCGAAGCAGGCCCGTCCGCTGAATACGAGGGCTTTTTTCTTTCTTTCTTCTTTTGGCTAAAGAAGTTACAAGCTAAAAGATGCATCGCACACATTAAAAACTGGGGCTTAGCCAGTCTCCTTAAAACTTCATCCGACTTCAGGGTTTTCAGCTAAGACTCGGGTCCTTAGGTTGCCCCGCCACACATACATACATACATACATACATACATACATTCATGCATACATACATACACACACACACACAAAATACACCTCCTCTCTAATAATTAGGAATCCAGACCCCGCGACCAACCTTCCTCCGCCTTTAAGATAGCCAGAGGCCGATCCTAAAAGCCCCGGCCGGATCAGGGGGCTGCTTTGCCACGGAAGGGAAGGAGCCCTTTCCCCAACCCGCTTACCTTCTTGCGATGCTTGTGCTGACCGTCGTGCAGGTTGGAGAGGCAGCCGGAGCCCAGGATGATGCGCACCGAAGCCGGCCAGTGCACAGCCACCAGCCGGTGCTCACCCAAGAGGATGTGCCGCACGTTCTCCACCCCCATCACCCGCACCGTCGGCCTCCCGAAGAGGTGCGTCTTGTAGACGTGGCCGTATTGCCGGCGCTTCATCGACAGGAATTTCCGACGCTGGGAAAGGAAGGGGGCAAGCGGTGGAGTGGAACCCGGGCGCTTGGATCGGGGCTCCCCAACCGAGAAGGCGCGGTGCCCGCCGCCCTCCTCGCCTTACCTGCAGCACCAGCTGGAGAGTTTCCCCCAGGAAAGGCAGCCCCATGGTGCCCGGCGGCAGCGGCAAGGGGCAAGCGGGATCGCGGCCCCGCAGGCAATAGAAGTGCCAGAGTTTCATGGAGGCCAGGCACAGCAAGAGCGGCACCAGGACGAGGGTGCCCAAGGCGCTGGCCAGCGGGAAGGAGAAGCCCATGCTTCAGCGGCTCGTCTGGCTTCCACGGCTGGAGCGGAGGCAGCGGGACCGGGTACTTGCCTTCCCTCTCGGCGAGCGACGGAGCGCAAGGACTAAGCCCCGCTACGGGGACCCCTTTTATACCCATCCTCGCCCCCAGGTCGCTGCCCACTTTACCTTGGTCCGGACGATCAATTAGTTCATCCAAAGTTCAGCTTTAATTGCTGCTGGTGGCCAGCAAGCTCCGCCCCATCGTTTCCTGGACCCCGCCCCGCCCTGGCTTCAAACCTTGTGTGTGTGGGGGGGGGGGGTGTTGCGCCTTCCCGTCCCCGCCCCTTCACCAAACCGCGGGCCCGAAGCCGGCGAGGTCTCCTGTCACTCGAGCCAACCAACAGCTCCGGGCGATCAGCTCCTGGCCCCGGGATCGGGATCCCGGGGAGGGGGGGGGGCGGCGGATTCTCCTTCTGAAAAATGAAAGGGAGCTTTGCAGCTCCGATCCCAAGTAGGCTGTTCTGGAATCTTCACACCTGGAGAGATCGGGCATCTCTCTCTCTGAGCCTCCGGGCTGCGTGGGAAGCAGGTGCGGCGGTTCGTTCGCCCGTTTTGCTGGCAGGATCAGCCAGTTCGGCCCCGCGGTGCCGTCCTCAGTATTTCGATTCCGGAATCCACCCTCTCTCTGATTTGTGATGGTGCCTTGAAACGAGAAACCAAACCCAAGGAACGGCGTCTAAACGAGAGACTGGCAATCCAAGTAGAATAGGGTAAAGCTAAGCAGCGTGGGTTCGGAATATTCCCTGGTTGGGTTCACACGTTCTATGGCAGGGTTTGGCTGGGCTTAGCGTGGGTGTAAACCCAGCCAGTTATGGTAGAGTTAAGGTTAAGCGAGATGCGTGAACCGGGTTAATGCGTATGCGGGTTTACACAGCCTCAAAAGTGGAGTCCCGAAAAAACTCGGGGAAGAATCTGGTTGCTCAGCACAATCCTGAATCGTATTTATGTAGAAGAAATCCCTGCACGGCGGCCATGCATGAGATGCAAGTGATCTGGGCCTTTCATTCAAGGGCAGCCCCTTCCTACTCCTTGTAAGGAAGCAAATTCCTGGGTTCCACGGAGAGTCTTCCGAACCTTTCCGACCATTGTCCGCTTCTGAGCAGCCCATAATGAAGGCGCTCCGGTTTTTTTAGGTTTTAAGCGGCAGCCTGCTGAGTTCAAGAGATTTATAACGTTAAGCTTTCGGCCCTTCAGATACCACAACCCCCATAATCCCCAGCCAGTAGCGGGAAAGCTAATTTGAGCTGCAATGCTGGTTTTAGACCTCCTTTAGTCTCGTTTCAAAGGCCTGTGAATTTCGCTTCGAGTCCTTCCTGGA
This sequence comes from Thermophis baileyi, assembly GCA_003457575.1. Lineage (NCBI taxonomy): Eukaryota > Metazoa > Chordata > Lepidosauria > Squamata > Dipsadidae > Thermophis > Thermophis baileyi. The sequence goes on from QLTV01003253.1 coordinate 2,148,841, forward strand.
GAACCAGCTTCTCTCGAGGGCGGTGGGGGCACAAACGAGGCTAAACCGAATGTCAGCTGGTTAGGCATAGACCCCCTTCAGCAACTGAAAAGCTCCAAAATATTTTTTTTCTTTCTTTCCCTAATCACTTTTTCTAATACCATCCGGGTGTTGAAAGGCTTGAACCTCGAACGAGTTTACTCTTTTCATGCAAATTAATTTTCTTCTAGGTATCCAAAATACATAGCACTATAAACTAACCAGATTTATTCGCAAAAGAGGTAAGCCACGATCAATCAACAGATTTATGCTGGTTTATGACCACAATAAAGATCTGATTTGATTAAACGGGCTCAGCGTGTTCTGGAAATAACGCTGTAAGGGTTTTAACCGAGTTGGTTAAGCGTGCTGAGCAACCGAACCCGCCGTCTACTAATAAATGCCTTTTCTCGCACAGTAACGTATGACCGTGGAGTTCCCAAATTATATACTTAAAAATAACCAATTCCTGGAAAGTCGATTGCTTCCGTTCGTTTTATCCTCCTACCAGCCCCCGTGATGCAGCCCAGCAAAAAAAATGAAGATTTGTGTTATGTAGGAAAGGAAGGAGGAACCTGATCCGGGCATTTCTAAGTAAATAAAATATCGACTGGACGCCAATCGTGAATTGCAGACTTGACCAGCGCTCGGGTCCGGTTTCCTACGGACTCCATTCCGTCCTAGTTTCTCCGAATCTGTCGGCGTTTCGGAAAAGCAGCGGGACTGCCCCAAGGTCACCCAGTGAGTTTCATGGTTGTAGGATCCGTCCGGATCTCCTCGATCAGAGTCCATCCCTGGCTGGTCCACATTCTTAAAAAGTTTTATCCCTCTTAAGTATTTCCCCCACTCCAGAGGTTGCGAAATTCCTCCATGAATAATAATTACCTGTGAAAATCCTGAGCATTGCTGGCAGCTAAATCCTTGGCAATTTCCTGGAGTCAAACTATTTGGACTTAAAGTCACCTTCACCGCCTGCCCTCGGGTTTTTCACCCTCTCCCTCCCCCCCCCCCGTTTGCGTTTTGCATGATATGCAGAAATGCAATTTATCTCAACACTTTTTCGGGCATGGCAATGCAACGAGAAGCGAGAGCAGGACTTGCTGAATTCCGGCCCGCTGTTATCTAAAGACGCATAGCGTTCACGAGTTAATCTAATTTCGTTTTGGTGCCGCAAGGTCCATTTGGTCTCGCTGTTTTCCTAACACCTCAACTGATGAAGAATGTTGTTGAACTGGGAACTTTGCTCAGTTTTTTAGCCATTCTATTAGATTAGAACCTTCTGCAGACAGGAAGATTGATCATGTAACTTAAATGATCTGCAGTTCATCAATGCTAGCTAGACTTCTCTACCGTTTTTCATGTCCATAACTACCTTTATAACCAACACCTATGGGAGGCTTCATCGTTTCTCTGGAGACTAATCTGAGCTTGTCTGTCTCTGGAGGTTTGTTCTTTACCGATCTATGGAGTCCTCTGATGCGGCTATGTCAATAATGAAGTAATCAATAAGAAGCTTCATGCTGTTCAATGAGATTGGTGGTGTTAATCCCCTTCCCCTCATGGCTCTGATGGGAGGGAGATATCTCTGTAGGGATCCGCTCCAGCTGGAGACTTGGGGCTTCAGATTTGATCTGGTTTCGAACCAAATAGTTGTAACATATTGAGATCGAGTCGGCCAAGTTTTCTGGTAGTTGCATTCACACTCATCGTCTCCCATTCTCGCAAAGGAGAGCCTTGGAAAAAGGAGAGTACGGCTGTCCAGAAATGGGAAGCCATCAGATCCGGATCTACAAGCAGATCATCTTCATCTGATCGGCAAGAATTTGTAACACCCCCTCCCTCCGGAGAAATAAGATCTACCCTCTTCTTTTCTTTTTTTTTTAACCACCTAAACTAGAGAGCAAGGCTGGTGCAGTGGTTAAAGCGGGAGACTGGTCTACCGTAGTTGTGCCCGAGGCAAAAGCCAGCCTGGTGACCTTGGACCCATCGCTCTCGCCAACCCTAGGAAAAAGGCCACACGAAACCACATCTGAAGGTCTTGCCAAGAGATGAAATGTAGAGACTTATCTAGTCACCAGGAATTGACTGATTCGAAGGCAGAAACAAAAGAAAATAAATTAGATGGCTAAAATCTGGAAGTATAAAGACACCAGGACGGCTGAGTTTTGGGTCCACTCACTTGGCTCTCTCTCCCCCCCCCCCCTCACACACACACTCACACACATACACCACTTTTTCCTCTTGGCCAATGTCCGCCTTTTGCTGGGCCCAGCAGTGGATTTTGGGGTCAGCACAGGAGACCCGCCAAACCCGCTGGTGGTCGCCCCCTCACCACCGCCCTGCCTCCGCGCGGTGAGCAGCGGAGGGAGGCAAGGAGCGGGCTTCGGTCTCTCCTCCCCTACAAAAAGTCATCCTTGGCCTTCGGTTCACCTCACCAAACAGGAGTTTATCTTTACGGCCGGGGCCCTGCGAGGAAGAATCCGCCCCAGCAGCAAGAAGAGACGCAGCAGATTCTCGAACCGGCGAAGCGCTGTTAATCGCAGGTTCAACCGCAGGTCAGCGAGAGGGGGGGGGGGAGAGAAAGGTTAGGGTGGCCAAAGGTAAACACGCGCCAGCGCCGCGGCTTCTCGTCGCCCCTGACTGGCGCGGGCGGGAAAAGGCTGCCCCTTCGCCTTGGCCCCGCTCGCAGGCCGAGGGAAGCCCCCGCTCCTCCGGACGGGCGGAGCGGCGCTCAGCAGCCTCATTTCTGTGGGAAACAAGGACCGGGAAGAGCGAGAGAGGCGGCCGGCCGGCTGCCTGCTTCCCTACCCAGCTCCGGCAGGCCGAGGGAATTACGCATGCAAATACGCGGAGAAAAGCGCCGGGAAACGAACCGGGGCTGGGCCTGGCAGAGAGGCGCTGGGAGGGCCCACTTCAGGGAGCTTTGAGGCGCCTTTCCGGACGCCTCAGCCTCGGGTTTCGCCGGTGAGGAGGAGTGACAGGAGGCCTCCTTCTCGCCCAGCAGCCGAGGGAGAGAGGGGGGGGGGGACCGTGCAGCCAGAGGCCCGCTTGTCTCGCCCGTGCTCTCCACAGAAGTCGCTTTCCTGAGGGAAACGGTTCCACGGGCGCAGGCTCTTTACCGCGCGGGCCCTTTCCACCTGTCGATGAGCCACATCCCTGCCGGCAGCGCCGCACGAGTTCCCTCGTTCGAGCCGGGGGTGGGGAGGGGCTTTACCGACCTCGGAGGCGAATTGGAAGCAGCAGGGGCCCCTCCCTCCTCCTTCCCTCCCGGCGCCGCCCTTGGGAGATCGCCCGCGCCCTTTAGGACTTGTGCCTGGGCGATGCAGCCCGAAGGCACCGCTAAGGAGCAGCGCCGCCGCCGCCAGGAACACCTGCGCTCTCACACGAGTAGCTTCTACTGCCTCGCCCGGCCTCGACTTCTTCGCTCCGGGAACCGCCTGCGGGGGCGGAAGAGCCGCGGCCTGGACCCAACGGGATCCCTCGAGGGTTGATTTCTCTCCCCCCCCCCCACACACACGTCCCCGATGCGTTGCGAAAGGTGCCGCGTCCTTCGCTCACCGCCACCCCTCCCCTCCCCCTCCCCACCCCCGCAGCCGGCCTGACTTCTGTTGTGTGGGGCCTGTTCAGCTCTGAATGCGGCCAGGTCGCCCGCTTTTCCTCGGGGTCGGCGAGGGCTGTGGATGTCTCGCCGCTCAAGAGGAGTTCAACGCTTCGAAGGGCGCTTCTCTCGGGCGACCCTCCCTTCCGAGATCGCCACCGTTTTTCCCCCTTCCAGAGAGCAGAAGCCAAGAAATCCGCGATTGGAGAGGCTTCCCTTCCTTGGGGGGGGGGGCTCGGCCAAAGGCGGCGGCCACCCTGTTAATCCGAAGCGGCTGCAGGAGAAGAGGGGAGTTTCCTGCGGATCTGGTTCGCCTTTGCCCTTCGCTCGCGTCCGACGGCCTCGGCCTCGAGAGGGATGGCTGGAGAAGGCGATCCAAGCGGAAAGAAGGCGATCCAGGAGGCAGCGGTCCCCTTCCTAGAGCCGAGTGAGAAACGGGAGTTCGTCCTCCTCGTGTTTCAGCGGAGATACTTGAAACCGGGCGGGTTCGGCCATCTGCTCTTCCTGGTTCTCGTTGTTGTTGCTTACACCGATCCCCCCAATTCCGGGGGATTTGCTCCCTGGGGGGAAAAAAGCCAAAAGGACCAATTAAGGCTGACGTTAAGAGACAGAAAGGGGGGGGGACTCAGGAGGTGTCTAGCGTTCTCTTATTCCACAAACAGAACTGGGGAAGAGAGCAAATCTAACATTAGGCATCTTTAAAAAAAAACAACGGATAATGAAAATCGAAAATGGAGAACTGGACAACGGTCTCCTGCAGTTTCAATAGTGCTCAGTTGACAGAGATGGTCGGGCAATACCCCCCAAATCCCCGCCGTCAAAGTCAAACGTTTTGGGGACAATTAATAGTCAGTGTAGCGTGAGGATCCGTATCTGTCTGAAACGAAACAAGTTTAAACCCTCAACCTCTAAATCCAGATACAGAACCTCTCCTATAAATCTGCTTCTCCGGGGTCCTTCGGGAGATAAACACTAAAAAGAGGAAGGGGGAAAGGCTGCCGGCCAGAAATGTGACACGGAAAGCATATGGGGCAGGTCTCTTCATAATTCATGCATCATTAATCTGTGTTAAATGATCGTACCAAGACGCTTCCGTCTAAGAACAGAATGCGCCAACTCAAAAAAGTTTTTTTACTCCAACGCTTTGCATTAATTGCTCCAGTCATTCCACTCTCTGGGAATTGGACACCCAGAGGCGCACCGCACCGCACCGCACCGCACCGCCCGGCCTTTTGACACGTTTTACACCGAATTGTTCCGCTTTTCTGGGATTTCCTCCAAGTGAAACTGCACTTCTCTCTGTGAGAGCTTGGCCTCTTCCATGGGAAGAGAGGACTCCTGGTGGCGGATTAACTCTTCACATCCTGAACGATGCCCAGAAATGGGGGAGAAGAGAAGGAAACAGCCGAGACTTTGGGGGAGGGGAGGGGATGTTTTATTTCCTCAACTCCCCACCCCCACTCCAAATTTATAAAGATCCTTTGTACTGCGGTCCTTCAGAAAAACTAAGGGGCCGATCTGTCTTATGTAGAAATAAGTCCCCGACACGTTTTCCATATTTTGATATTGAATATAACCTTAGAAATAAACGTTTGCGAAGTGAGGCTCAAACAGGCAACGAATCTGACCAGGAAACTTGTAAAGCCGAGGTCGCAGTGAGATAATCCAAGGCCACTAAGCACCTTCACACTGAGTTCCCTCCCATTGGCTTTTAATGGTCAATCTTGCTCTGTACCGTTTTTATCTTTAACAACACACAATCCTGCACTTATTCCTAACTCAGAAATCAGCCTTACAAGTACACAGATGCAACTCCTGCCCAGGATCCTTACTTGTACAGGTAGTCCTCAACTTACAACTACAGTTGAGCCCAACAATTATGTTGCTAAGTGTAAAATTTGCCCCATTTTACAACTTTCCTTGCCACATTTGTTAAGTGAATCGCTGCAGTTGTTAAATTAGTAACCCGGTTGTTAAGTGAATCTGGCTTCCCCATGGACTTTGCTTGTCAGAAGGTCGCAAAAGGTGGATCACATGACCCTGGGACACTGCAACCGTCGTAAGTATGAACCAGTTGCCAAGCATCTAAATTTTGATCATGTGACCATGAAGATGCTGCAACGGTCATTAAGTGTGAAAAATGTCGCAAGTCACTTTTTTCACTGCCATTGTAACTTTGTCACTGAGCAAACTGTTGTAAATAGAGGATTAGCTGTACAGTCTCTTCATAGAAAGTTATTTTCCCCCCTAAGTTTGCATCTTCATTCTTTTGGGCAAATGCTGATTTTAACAGGATACCTCTGGGGCAAGGGACACCCGGGGCAATTACACTCTCCCTCTCCCCACACCATACTTCTAAGTGCGCGTATGTGTGCGCGCGGGGTGCCTCTTGGACCGGAAGGGGACCTAATACTTTCTGAGCGAGGGGAGGGGATCGTGCAACCACGCAATCTATTCCCCCAAGTTGGCTCTTTGTTTGGTGGAGTTTAAAGCCCCCCGTGCCCACTCTTGCTCTCCGCCGCCGCTCCGCCTGACCTAGATAATCCCAGCGAGGTGAAAGCCGACGGGATCCACCTCTAACTACGTGCCTGCTCGCCTAATGGCGGGGGCGGGGAGGAGGAGGAGGAGGGGGGGGAGAGACGGATGCCCCTTTGGCAGGGCGCGTCTGCGGTTTTGCAGCCACCAGAAAACAAGGGCATGACCCCGGGGCACTTGCGCCTTCCCAGGCGCTGACCTGCAGGCGACCTAACAGCCCGGACCGTGACATTTGAATGAACCCTGCCTGCTTCTTCGCCAAGTTCACTGTCT
>QLTV01003253.1:2186680-2204400 GCA_003457575.1 Thermophis baileyi
CCCGGCGGTTCCCGCGAGGTGGTTTGTTTGGACTTCGCCGCGAGCCGCGCCGAGCGGAGCCCGCTGGAGGCGGCCGGGACGCTCTCCCGGGGCCTTTATCCCGTAATTAAGGGGCTCGGAGCGCGATTTCCTCTCCGCCTTAATCCGACGCTGCCTGAAAGGGGGGAAGGAGTTGGGAACGGCGGGCGGCCCGAAGAGCAGCAAGCAGCGCTATCCCGCCGCCTCGGGGGACACCTGACACTCCCCCCCGCCCCCCGCTAGCTTTGCGGAGCTCCGGCTCGCACGGAGAGATCGGATTTCCCACGGCCTCCCACGCGATCGCCCTTCACGCGCGGAGATCGGAGGGCAGGGAAGGGAAGGGAAGGGGGGCGGCTGGGCCGTCTTGGGCACCCCCGCGCTGAAACTGATCCCTCTGGACCGAGGGAGGGGAGAGGGGAAAAAGCGGCCTTTGGATCCTATCGCTCGGAGTTCATCGCGATATATGCTCCGTTTTCCCAGACATGAATGAAGGAGGATCACAATTTTTATAAGTTTTCTTCCTTTCCCTACGAAAGGGCCAACAGGCTGGCTATCCCTAAAAAAGGTGTGATGTGTCAGATGTGTCAAAAAAAGTAAAAAAAAAATAAATGGCAGACATGGTGTGATCGAAGCTCCATCCATCATATACGGGCATAGAAAACACACAACTCATCTTTTTTTAAAAGACATTATATCTCTATTATTCAGTGTGGGTCTACTGGCCAACTCACTAGTTTGTATCCATTTCAGTGTGGTTTTTCTGAATTGCTAGCTAAGCTACTCAACCCCTGTAGCTGGGAAAGAAGGAGTTTGTGGGAGGCTCTTTAATTAAAATTTCAGTGCTACAGAGAAAAGGCACTTAAAACACTGATTGGTCTTCTTTAATTTTTATACTTAAATCCTTTTTACGTGGAAGGAGTAAGCTGGCACCAAACAGGTGTCAGTAAATCAATAAGAAGAATGTGATTGAACCCACAACTTAGGCAGCCCTGGATATTGCTTTAAGATGACATTGTGTTTCTTTGTCAGTAGAAACTTTCATTCATTTGTCCCTTTCATATTTTCCAATGCAAGGGGACTAACTGGCCTCAAAGGATTGTTAGGAGGAAAAACTGGATTGCTATGTGTGTTCCTATGAGCTCCTGGTGGAAAGATGGGATATAAATCTAATAATAAATATAAAGCATCAACACAGTACGATATTTTTTACTGAAAAGAGCGCATAAACCTAAGATTCCAATGCTTGTACATTTTCCGAACTGTCTGAATTTAAGGGTTCAGTCACTCCTCCTTGTTCATATTATGCCTAAGAAAGGGGAGTAATGTTTTTTTTACATTGTGATGATGCTAAACTTTCTTATTTAAAAGTAAGGCAAGGAGATCATGGCCCCAAGAATAAATCCTTGTGCACCTCTGAACATCTAATAAACAAAAATAAAAATGAACCTCATCATTCCTGCTAGGTGAACAAATGCGGTTTGGAACCACATTTTCCTTTCCAATTTTTTTCTTACTGGCACTTTTCTGAACCTGCCCCAAGAAAAGCCACCTTTGGCCACCACCTGCCACTGCGTGCACCACCAGGAGCTCTTGAAAGCCACAAGGAGAAGTCTAAACTGGCTGGAATGACCCATGCCTTAATCCCCTTCCACAGGGACCACTACAGCACACTCTGCAGGAGGGGCCCAGCAAAAAGGGATTGAAACAGAAACTGCCACCAGTGTGAGACGCAGTGTTTGCTCTCTCTCCTTGGCTTTATGGTTCACCTGCCTGGTTCAATGGCTCTGGCTCAGTTTGCTTCTGGGCACAATGGGGCAGGCTACTGGAGTGGCTGCCTCTCCCTACAGAAGCCTAATTCCCATAATTAAAGTTCAGCTTTGAAAGCATTTTCAATATGCAAAGAAGGGGACACGCGTTTCTCTAAGGTGATTTCCATAACCTTCTCTGTTTTTTTCCTTTTCTGTTCTACTGGGATGATTTAGGTTTTTAAGGTGATTTAGGTTTTTAAACATGCACTTCTCTGAAAATAAGACTCCCTGGACGGTCTGGTACTTACTTTTGAACTGAAACATTTAGGAATGCCCTGTTTTACATTTTAAGGCATTCTGGAAGGCTTTTCTGATTTAGAAACTAATGCAGACCATTCATTAACACATCAACAATGCATACTTGGGCACAAACAGGACCCAAGGAACTGGACAAAGCTTCCTTCCAGATAAGCAAATGAAAATTGTAACCAGAAGTAAGTTAGTAATACACTCATAACCACATACCACTGATACTTGTCTAAATATGTCACCAATGTTCTTCAAAACATGCTACTTAAGCCATGGACTATTTGCTCTTGGCCCTGGGGAGATACCAGCTCTAATTGACCATATCTCGCCAGGTTTATTTGGGGCAGTCATTCTCAGTCTAGCCTACTTGACAGGGTGGTTCTAGGAAAAAGTGAGAGGATGGAATGTATGCTACCTGGAGTTCCTGAATAAAAGGCTGAATAGAAATCCAAAAAATAAATAATACATGAAAACCTGAAGCGTAAATCCCCATGGAAGCCTATGGGAGAAGCTTAAACAGGGAAATACTACAGCTATCAATGCTGTTACTCCATAACTCTCATTAGGAGTATGATGAATAGGCAATAAGATTTCAGCAAAACCCAGTTCTATAGCAATTGTGTAAGCCGTTCATATGCAATCCACTTTTCTATTGTAATATTTCTTTTCCACTTTTCCAAATCTGTACTTAATAACTGGGCAAAATAAATTTTTTAACCAACATTGATTAATGTCACGGGTTCCTAAAATTATCATTTTTCAAATAGATCAGTTAATTGTCACTGATGAATGGGAGGCTTCAAGCTAGCACATTATCTTTTGTTTCTCATTTATACAAAGCGGCACGCTACAGGCATTCAAAGATCTTTGATAACTTCTACATTAAAACATCCACAAGATTTTTACACATCAGCTAAATATTAGTATAAAGTTATTTTGTCGTCCTTTTCATCTTATAAGGCAATATATAGTCTCCAGATGTATCTTTTTTCTCGTACTGATTTATTGTTTTCCTTTTTCAATTATTATATATTAATGTACAAATATAATAAGAAAAAGTAAGAAAAAATAGGAAAACAAGTTGTAAATAAATAGAGGTTTACAAGCATTCTAAAATTTAAAAGAAAAGTTTTCCAACCGATACTGATATATAGATATTATAATATTTTATATCAATTTGAACATTGAAATGTATTAACATAAATTACTATTAAAATCAGACTATTGTATAATTAACTTGCAGCTGTAACCAACAAGGTTCAGCTTATAAATTATAAAATGAGAAAAGAAAAAAACATTAGTTTTATCTAATCTGGAAAAAAAAATATGAATTTAGCAGATCAGAAGAAAGGAAAAGAAAAACATAAATGTTATAGTCTTATATTAAGAGAAAAATCAAACTTTGGATATGGTATAAACACCTTTGTAGGATTCCATTAATGTTCCATCGTTGCATACCAATTATTTTGTTTAAATTCTATATCCATTTGATCTTATAATCCTTAACTCGTTCATTTTCTGAACTGTACTGCAATAAATTCCAATAAATGTTCTGAATCCTGTGTGACAAAATTTTTCAAATTCAGTCAAATCTCTTAAGTGTTTCTCCTTGCTTTTTGTTATTCCTTTAACACCAAATACAAGCTGGGCGGATATGACCTCATAGATGACCCTCACTCTATCAAGGACCTACTGGTAGGATTACTCATCTCAAATGATCTAAGCCCCAGAGCTCACTGTAACAGCATTGCCAAAAAGACATTAAGAGTTGTTAACCTAATTTTGCGAAGCTTCTTCTCCGGTAACACTGTACTGCTAACTAGGGCATACAAAACCTTTGCCAGACCAATCCTCGAATACAGCTCATCTGCCTGGAATCCATACTGTATATCGGACATTAATACAATTGAGCGGGTCCAGAGGTATTTCACAAGAAGAGTACTCCACTCCTCTGCTCACAATAGAATACCTTATGCCACCAGGCTTGAAATTTTGGGCTTGAGCAACCTAGAACTACGCCGCCTACGGTCTGACCTAAGCATAGTACACAAAATTGTCTGCTACAACGTCCTACCTGTCAATGACTACTTTAGCTTCAACCGCAATAATACACCGGCAAACAATAGATACAAACTCAAGGTAAACCGCTCCAAACTCGATTGCAGAAAATACGACTTCAGCAACAGAGTGGTCAATGCCTGGAATGCACTACCTGACTCAGTTGTTACTTCCTCAAACCCCCATAGCTTCAACCTTAAACTGTCTACCGTGGTCCTCACACCATTCCTAAGAGGTCTGTAAGGGGGCGTGCATAAGTGCATAAGCGTGCCTACCATCCCTGTCCTACTGTTTCCATTTATTTGTACTCATTTCATGTGCTCATGTCCATGTTTATACTTATACCTGTTATCTCGTACATGTTTGACAAACTAAATAAATAAAATAAAATAAAATAATAAATAATAAAATAAAATAAAATAAAATAAATAAAATAATAAAATAAAATAAAAATAATAAATAAAATAAAATATAAAATAAAATAATAAAATAAAATAATAAAATAAAATAAAATAAAATAATAAAATAAAATAAAATAAAATAATAAAATAGAAAAATATATTGCTTGTTTGTAGATTTGGAAACCAGTGTGATTCAATGACTACTGTATTTTAAAGAATCTCGAAGGACTTCATCATTATTTTATTAATAATTCTTTTATTTGATATGAGTGACTATCCCTCTAATAATTTTTTTTCTGTACACTCTCCTTCATAAATAAAGATCAGAACAAGAGGTGATGAATGTAGTCTAATTCTTTTTCTGTATTTATCCCATAGTTTTAAAATGCTCATTAGTGAATAAGTTGAATTTCTGTGCAGACCATCTGAAAACCCAGCCCTTTCCACAGAAGCAATCCAGCCAAAAGATTAAGTCACATTTGAACCTGAGCCAATCTCTGCATCAAACTGGAAAGGGTTAGCATTGGGATAGTGGAGGTGCTTATTTAAAGCAATGATGAGTTGCACTAACGTCTTTACCTCTCCTCCCAGTTATACCCAACAGGGGACAAGTTCTGAGGAAAAATGATCTGTCTATCATGAAAGGATTTATTCCAGTATACATCCTTCTAAGAATATCCTAGAAAACAATGCTACTGAGTTAACTATAAAAACTCAAAATTTACCTCTAGCAATCAACAAATTTGCTAGTTGACAAGGGAACAATTTTCAAATTGTTCAATGCTTGGCATGATGCTGTATTGATCTCAGATATACCAAAACATATCGATCCTTAAATAATATAAACAAAAATCTTAAAATCAATAGCAGATATGCTTTACTCAACTTCTAATGCCACCACCAGATTAGAGCTAGGCTGCATCTCACTTGAAGCCTGGACAAGATTATGTCAGCTAAGATTCTGGGCAAAACAAATCATTCAGGGAAACCTCACTGGTACCTCTCTTTCCTCGTTCAGTCTACTCTGAAAAAAACAAATAGACCAAGATCTGAGACAGTATGAACTGTCAGTACCAGCCCTACTTGCTTTGAGTCTAGAAAAAATCTTGGTAGAACTTAAGCAAAGGGTATGGATTTAGACATGCAGGTAGACAGAGCCAAACTTTCCCATCTCCCTTTAGATGAATTGCTCTCCCCTCCTGGACCTCCCCAATTATTTCTATAAGATTCTGTGTGCCTTACACAGAGGGGTCTTCTCCCTAGCGGCCCATAGAGATGCTCTCCTTATTAGGGTGACAGCTGATCGATACGCCAAATTCTTGAGTATGTATTTGCTCAAGTACGTAGGTTGAGTCTTTTTTTACACAACTTTATCAAGTGCCCGCTGTACTCTCACCGGCAACCAGAGCTAATGCACCCCCTTTGAGACTGACAGATTTCACTCATGAAAAGATTGAGATATTCTTACTAAACGACCATTTACCCAGGGGTTTTGAAGGCAGTAGCAATTTTTTTATCTAGAGTCTTATTTTATACAAACCATTTACGGTAATATCTCCAATGAACTGCTAATTTTATAGGCTGCTTCTTAATACATGTGTATGTATTAATACGATGCAAGTATTAATTGTGTGCTATATTCTGTATTTTGTGACATGGGCTTAGACTGTAAATAAAGAAATTCTCCTACCAAAAAGACAACAAAGAAAATGTCAGAATGCATGATTCAGAAAGATAAGTACAGAGTTAAGGTATTTTGTTCATGTCAGAAAAAAAAGGCGAATATGAAGAACCCTTACATTCCCAATAATCAAGAGAAAAATTCAAAAGGTAGTCAAGAGAAGGGCCTACCTTCTTGGAGAGACTTGGAGAGTAATTATGGTACTGAAATGGAAGCAAATTTATCTTGAACTGTCTGTGTATGTGTGTGCTTCACAATTCACGAAATCAGTCTTACTATATTCAAGGAATCTTACTCCCTAGTTTAAGATTGCTGCAACAGATAGAGTGTACAAATTCACATCTTTCTCACTGCAACCACACACACACACACACACACACACACACACACAAAATTGCACATCTCTCTCATGGCTTCATATATTTCATACGCAAATTGGCACTTGCTTATTTTGCAGAATGGATGTTGTTTGCGCTGGTAATAGAAAGAGCAAGGCACTAGAAAAGGCATCCATCCAAGTTATGCCCTCTGCTGTTGCAAGTCCTGCTTCTCACACACAGCTGCAGAATCAGTCTTGAAGCAAGAGAGGAGACACTGCTTTTAAAAAGGAAGAAAAGGGGGGGGGGAGGAATCAAGATGGCAACTTTAGTAGCCAATGTTCCCCTCTTCATTTATGCAGAATGACAGAATGCACAAGGTCTGTAACACAGAGAGAAGCAAGACAACCACTGAAGCGTCAGCCACTGTGCCCCCCGACACCCAAAAGAAAGGGAAATGCTGTTAGTATCACCAGAGACATCATCAGCTCCAGAGCAGTGCAGAAAGGACAAAATATTTTATCCCAATCGCGTTTCCTCTAATAATTCTACAATTAGCTGGTTACACAACAATTAATTCCCAAATATTTATTTTAAAGAACGCCATAGAAACCAGCTTTAAATGCAGCACAGAACCAACTCATACAAGCACATTAAGCAAGCCATCCACTTATTCATTCTCTTCCCCTCCTGAGGGCAGGGGGGGGGGAGGGTTATGTTGGGACAACCATCTGAGGAAGATGGATAGCAGGGATAGCAATGAACTATAGTGGTGTATGTTTGGGCCTCTGGGCAATGCCACTTCCTTTTTTACTCACCGCTGCAGTTACGTGATGTAGCAATGGACTTACCGATGGGCACGAGTCACCTGCTATAATGATTCTTTGGAACTATCTTAGTCATTGGTAACATAATTTGGCACTTTGCAGATGTTCCCTCGATGTCAGAGTGATTCGCTATCAGGGAAAGCTGGCAAACAGTATCACTGTTGACAGATGTTTCAAGGAGCATCAAATGAATTTTCTACAGCTCAATATGAAACATTTTCCCATTTGTTTAGTCTACATAAGGACGCTGCAGAGGAGCACACACCTATTCTCTTTATAACTTCACTGTACTTTGGTTTTACTTATTTAGCATTAACACAGCTATTTTACATTTTCAAAATTTCTGTTTGCAGTGGATTGTAAAGATAAAAATCTTCCTCCTCCTCATCCTCCCCCCCTCCTCTCTCTAGGACAGGGATGTCAAATTTGCGGCGTCACGGCGTCATCACCTGATGTATCGCGACTTTTCCCCCCTTCGCTAAACCGGGCGTAGGCGTGGCCGGTGCGTGACGCATCCGGCCCGTGGGCTGCGAGTTTGACAGCCCTACTCTAGGACCAAGCCAGTATACATAACACTTCCACTTCTGATTTTATATTCCAAAAACCTTTCTGAAGTTGGTTGGGCAGAGACATGGTGCCCAGCCCAAAGTTAGCCCTCATTGATAAAAAAAATTAGACACTTTTTCATTCTTCTCACGTCTGGGCTGGGCTGATGTTTACCGTACAAACTATTTTTATAAATTGTTGCTCAACAAGGAACAGATTTGCTGCATTTACTGTAAATGGCAAGCTCTGTTGACAAATATTCTGGATGGATGTCACATAAATTTAAGATTGCAAAAGGATTAGTACCTGAGAATTTGAAATAATTACAAATGTAGGAATATATTTTCTTTCAGATATTATACCATTAGGCAAAATGCTTGAAACCTACAAGGCTTTTAGCTTATGACTGATGGCTTAATAATCCCCTGAAATGCAGGGAATTGTCAATAGAACAGAGTGCTAAAGAAATCAATATAAATATAGGAGTCTCTCTTGTAAATGTGTGTCAGTATATGTATACATACAGTATGTGTATGCTAATTTCCTGGAGAATGATAAATCTGTATGTGATTCTCTCTCCCTCTCCCTCTCCCTCTCCCTCTCTCTCTGTGCGCGAATGAGAGCCAGACTAGTTCAATGATTAAGGCACTGGACCAGACAGACTCAGATTCTAGTCCACCCTTAGCACAGAAGACAGCTGAATAACTTTTCACGGTCACTCTTTCTTAACCTTAAAATGGGAAGCAAAAAAATATCTATATAAATTGGACTGGCATGGGATAAAATGGTCCATAGCCTTTGATGATCAGGCCTTCATCTTGCAGTGCTTTGGCTTAAGACAACCATAATGACTCATATCTCAGCAGAAATAAAACCGTACACATGTTTATTTCCAATGAAGCAGAAGGGGATATAATCCTAGGAGGTTGAAATCCTGTAATTAAATATAAAGGTGGAACAGGAAAAGAATTTGAAGGCAAGTTCAATCATATGACAGTTACTTTTGCCAAAAATATACACACCAGCTTACAACTGTTTATAGTGATGCAAAATTTAAAGTTTCAGGCTAACTGTTCCCACAATGGTAGTACACAATAGGCTGGTTGGCGCTACTATAAAATGCAAGGTTAGCAAGTGGCGTTGCCAGTTGAGACATGGAAACTATGATTACTAAGAGTATGTCATTTTGCAATTCAGCAGTCACTTGGTAGTTGGAAAAATGGCTGTCCTACAACAGTGTACAACATAAACAATCCTGTGCGCACACACACACAAACAATCCTGTGTGCACGCACACACACTAACTATACTGGGTAGAATCTAGCAGAAGTCAGTGGCACACAGCTCTGTTGATGCTGATAAGTACATGGCTTGGATCAAAGCAAACTTTTGTTGAAATAAATGGGACTAATACGACACGTTGCTATCAGTGGAATCAAAACAGGAATTATTTATTCTGAATCCATTTCATTTCAACAATGTAGTTAAGCTCCTTAAATTATTCATAGGTGGAATAAGCCTGTTTTAAAATAAGATCTGTATAATGAAAGGTATGCAAGCATTCCGCTTGATTAAATTATATTTGAAAATAAGGAAAAGGAGAAATTAGTCGTTCTTTCTTGCTGCTGGACAGTCATCTGACACAGCTATTGTAGCTGGACCCTGTATTGAATAGATGATCATGACTTTAATGTTCTCTTCTAACTTCCTCCTTCTATGGATAGAAAATAGATGTATAGTTTTTGCAAATAATTTCAGCTACCATCCATGACTTCTTAGACTGCCAGGCAATTAGAGAAAGAGAAAAAAATATTTGGAGAAAAGTAATATTTTATTATATACACCAGTTTGGTGTAGTGGTTAAGGCATCAGTCTAGAAACTGGAAGACTGGGAGGTCTAGTGTCATATTGAGTACTAAGCCAGCTGATGATCTTGGGCCAGTCATTTTCTCTCAGACCTAAGAAGGAGACAATGGCAAACCATTTTTGGAGGGGGGGATGTTGACAAGAAAACTGCAGGAATTTTGTCCAGGCAGTCTCTGAGAATCAGACACAATTGAACGGAAGAAAAAAATATATATACAAAGTCCCCTTTAAGGAAACCTTAACTCCAGGTTAAGTTAGTTCTGGTGACTTTGGGGACATATCTATGTAATTTTTTTCATCAAAGTATAGAAATAGTTTAAGAACCATGGTGGTGCAGTGGTTAGAATACAGTATTGCAGGCTAATTTCTGCCGACTGCCTTCAGTTTGATCCTGACCTGCTCAAGGTTGACTCAACCTTCCATCCTTCCGAGGTCAGTAAAATGAGGACCCAGGTTGTTGGGGGCAATATGCTGACTCCGTAAACTGCTTAGAAAGGGCTGTAAAGCACTGTGAAGCGGTATATAAATCTAAGTGCTATTGCTATTTCCTTCTCCTGGAATTTTTTTTTTTACTTTACATCTAACCTATACTCCTGGCATTCTTTTGTGTTTCTCATCCAAGAACTAAACAGACCTAACCCTGCTTAGTTTCCAAGCCCAATTGATAGTGTGAGATCAAGTTATAAAAACTCATCAGTCCTAGCCAGCAAAAATCTATTAAGACTTACCAGAAATAGTAACATATATGTCTTAACCTTAATCAAATAAATCCATTTTGTATTCCAACTTATCTCTAAGAAACATAGGAAAAGAAAACTCCCCATTTATAAACAGGTCTTTAGAGCCTTTGACTCTGATGTCTCAAAAGTATTTGGGTTATTACCCAAATAGTGCCAACTGGAGACAAATAATTTAACTGGTTGAATTAATGCATACATATTATGTTTAAGTACTATCTTTTTAGATTTTTTCCATTCTGCATAAAAGCTCATCCCTAGTTACTGCAATTGTTTTCATTCAACTGGTTCAATTTTTCCCTTGAGCATTTAGTTTTAAATATTTAATCCTTCTCTCATTAAAATCCCACTGAAAATGAAAAGGGAAATTCCCCGTGTTGGATTTGGGGTTGATGGAAAGTTGCGCTTCATCAATGAAGTATGATGAGATTATAGAAATTGGCATGCTTTCCTGGCTACACATCTTCACTATGTTCCATTAAAATATTTTTCATGCTGCCAGGTATTATTTAATGACCTTTGCTGTGTGACAATATTTCTACCAAATCCTAAAGCTCTATAGCTGGCAAAAGTTGTATACATGATATCTAAACATTTTAAGAAGTTATTTCATTTTTGGCAGAGATGTCTGTGACAATCTAAGTGTAGGACTCAATTTTTTTTTAAAAAAAATGCTCAGAATAAATATTTAATCTTTCAGTTATTGATTATAGTTGGCTATTTAATGTTTAATATGGTGGAACATTTTTGTATGTTTCTTTTATGACCTGCTAGTTTTGCAATTTATGTAATTTTTAAAAATTATTTTGAATTACCAATGGCTATGTGTAAGTCACAAACTGACAAAAAGAGTATTTTTATAAACATACATACAGTATTGAAGACAGATTTTTTTTAAAAAAACCTCTTTTTTGAAACATCCAACTCTTGCCTGCCTGTTGATCTTATTATCAAAAACCTTTTCCATGATTTTTATTAAGTTTCTGGTTTGGGTGCCCATTTTATTTGCAAATCAACAGCTATTGTTTCTACTGCAGAATGCATCACCACTGAGAACCATGTGGTTACAAATTTCCTGGTAACATTGTACACTTAAATAATTTGATGCTGCAAATACAAAGACAAATAATATGTGATTATATTATAGGACTGAATTCGTTGAAAGTAATACCATGGATATCTATCAATCTATCTTTTAAAAGGAAAAAGGAAAATCAAATTCAGCTGCTGGGTGGCCTAGAGACAACATGGAAAGCCTCTTGTATTTTTTATGCAAAGCTTAGAGATAAGTTTAGCGACTGAAATGTTCAATAAAGATTAAATTATATTTTTTTAAAACTTGCTCATTCCTAATATGAAAACTTGGGAACTCATTTATTGTTTCTCTGCCCAGTAATGAGTTAACTCTCTGCTATTTAAAGCCTCAAGGAGCCAAGACTGAACCCAGCAGTCAGAACAGTCTCAAAAGAACAAAAGAATATGCGAGAGAAGACATTTGTGTGAGGAATTCCTGTAGCTGACCCCAAGTTATGTGCCCCTGCTATTTGAACCCAATTCACATCTTCAAATGCACCACTCAGCAATTTGGCTGCAAGATAAAAAGGACATTTGTTGCTTACTTTGTGGTTTCGGATTTTTCTTCCTGTCTTGCATTCTTTTAGTTTCTGTTTCCAAATTTGTAGATGTAAAACTAAAATCAGATTTAGATGATTCTGAATAATCATTGTCCATGAGGTTTGAACTAACTAATCAAATATTTTTTTAATTATAATTAAAATAAATAATCACATTTTAATATGCAGGTGCCATGGTGCTGATCACTGAAGTCAAAGAAGGAACTTTTTTTGGTGTCTTTTACAGCTATATATAACCATACATAAAGCCAGCAGGTTCTTATTAAATAGAATTTTTCAAGCGCAGCCAAGTTCCAGGTAACAGCAGAAACCCATGTGGCTATTCACTAGAATAGCATTTTGGTGGCCTCACAAATTCTTGTATCTGCCTGCCTCAGGAATGATATACCCTCCTTAGAACTCAGCTTGGGGGGAAAAATGAAAATCTGGTTTAGAAAAGAGAAGTCAAGGCAGAAAGCTATAGACCACCAGGTTATATAGATGGTCATGTTCAAACTAATTAAAAATGTTAAGAAAAAGTTGCCACAAAGTATTGGCAAATTAATTCTTATCAGCTGTATAGAACTGAAACAAGGGAATTCAAATGGATCATGTGGATACTGGTGTTAGTTCGTGTTTAAAATGCTGTGAATTGAGGGCCATGAAAAGAGAGGCTGTGTTCTCTTTTTAGGGTTGCATATTAGTTAGAAAATATTGCATTGTATTATTATTTTTTTCTTAACCAGTGATCAACCCAATACTTCTGGACTGTTCTACGGGTAAAGTACCTTTGTATCAAATACAATTTGCCTGAGAAACATGTCAGAACACTTGCTGCGTAGTCCTTTTCAACAGGTAAGGCTGCCTTCCAGAGCCTTGGGGCATAATTAGCTGGGGGTGGGGGTGGGAGGCTATTATAAAAACACACAGAAGCTGATTCACTGCTGAGGCGGGGAGTTCACAGCATGCAACCTGCCAAGGCCTATTTCATGGCCAGCCATGCCTGCCTGAACATTTATTGAGTTCCAGCCTGCTGTGATAGTGCAATGGTGACCAGCTCCAGCAAATGGCGGCCATTTGTATGGAAGCTTCTACGTCAACTTCTCTAAGGGTCCGAAGTTGGCCTTTAATGAACGCTTATCAACATTAAAGAACACAAGTCCCACTTCTGCTGTCAAAGCAAGGCATGAAAGGAGCCCGCTGCTGGTGGACAGAAAATGTGTTTCTTGCTTTGCAAGGCAGAGAATAAAGGGGATAACCTTGACAGAAGTATGCAATAACTATTACATAAGCAATGAGAGCCAAAGCATCCTTCAAATCTGGGGAAGTAAGATAGTCCAGTATTTGGAAGTGACTGAGAGGATCCTCCCCGATTCTCCACAGCTGGCTGGGGAATTCTGAGAACTGAAGTCCACAGGTCTTCAAGATGCCAAGGTTGGACTCCCCTGCACTATAATTTAACAAGGAGGAGAGATAAAGCTTGCAGAATTATGTTATAATTTATCTCAATGAAGTATAGTTCTAGTCTTCTAATGGACTTTATTTTCTGGTCTGGTCTACCTTGTGGGGCTGACAAGTCACTTTTTCACATTTAAGATTAAGGAGGTTGCAGGGTGCAATCCTACGTGCACCTATTCATATTATCTAACTTCTCCCCCTCTATAGGATTGCAATCGGTGCACAATCAGGAAAACAGAATGCCACCCGTGATCTTGAGCCCATGTGCTAAGAAGCAAGCACTAGTGCCACCCAAAGCAGATTGATTGGAGAAAAAGTCCCAATGAAAGGGGAAAAAAAAGGGGGGGTGTTATTTTCAAGAATACCTATTTTGGGATAAAGCCCACTGTTTTCTTTGATAGATAACTGGGATTCATGAGGGCTGAGAAGATTTTAGCCTTCAACCCAACAAAGGCTGAAAAAGTTTAGCCAGCATTAAAAGAAATCCCCACCTGACCTCCAGATAACCCAAACAGGAGATTAGCCCATTTCCAAGCAAAATAAGTTGTCACACTGTTAGGCCAATTGCTCCTATTGACATTTTGCATAAACATCTAGCAGAGGGTGATCAGAAAGAAGTCTTATGCCATTAACGCTTTCCCCCCTTCTTTCCTTCTTCCCTTTCTCTCTCCCTCCCTCTCTCTCTCTTTAATACCTAAGCTTTCCAGAATAAAGGCCTTTCTGAATTAGCGATAACAAAAGGGTCAAGAGGTCACAAACCTCCTTTTAAGCAGGTACAAATCTAGAAAGTTTAAATTCATTGGAGAGTGCAAATGAGAACTTTTTAAAGAAGTACAAAACTCTCTGCACAGCCCAGACTCCTGAAAGAACCCATCAATTTAGCTTACTCTAAGTTTAATGACAGGAATACTTGTATCAAAAAGTTTAGGCTACCAAAGAGTGCATTTTTAAATTATTTACTTTAAAATATTCAAACACAATGATGCAATCTTTTTTTAAAAAAGTTTTTTTTCTAATCCTCAAGAAATATGGTTCTATGTATATAACATTTAAAAAATTAAGGTAGTTTTTTTAAAAAAGAAATCTTAGTATTTAGGGAAAAATTCTTTATCACTTGCACAGAATGTAATGTATGCTGCATATTACAAAAATATTTTACAATTTTGCTGAATTTATTTTGGTTTAGATCAGCCATTGAAAAGTTATTCTACGAGAGTATGAAAGTTTCTATTGAGAACTGCAGTATTCATCTTTGAAATTCAGATATAATGGATTGTGAACTCTTTAATTTTTAAAAAGTAAGTATCTTGTCAACAGTTTCCTATCAAAAGAGCCTCCCTAAATAGCACATTATGAACTATGTTCAGCAGATTCCATATCATTTACATAAAAATGATAAATTTTAACCTATGATTATGATAGCATCCATCCTTGATTCAGACAATCACATCAAAGATAGTTATTGTCAGGGTTATTTACCTCAGAATTTGATAGATTAACATATATAAGATTAGTTTTGACTCAAAAACTATACACCCTAAAAGAATCTAAAAATGGAAAACAAGTTAACAACTATCATTTGGTATTCACGTCAATGTATCCTATACACATGGACCAAGTATACTTTTGCACATACATATATGTATGCATGTATGTATGTATGTATGTATGTATAGGGTTTCTTTATATACATGTTCGGGGGGCAGGGATTTTTCCCTCAGCATTGGTTCTTTTTCTTCAGAAGTTGCTGCTCTTGATGGACTTCAATCTTTTGAAAGTACAAATACATATTAAAGGCACATCAAAATGATCTCTATGTTCTATCATCATGCAAAAGATGGAAAGAGTATTGTAGGATGTCCATAATTCAGTAGAATGAAATGTTACAAATATACAATTATTTGGTCTTGTAGCAAACTTGCATAGCTGCTACAATGAAGACAGATGTCCTATAATATTCTTGCCAGTATATTATATAGTATTTTACTTATCAGGATGCATATCTTATTACAGTAAACATATTTTAGAGAGAGAGAGGGCGGGGAGGGAGAAAGAGAAAGAGAAAGAGAGAGGGAGTTAGGATACAATTCAACTAATCACAGTCATACATTTCAAGTAAATTAAAAAACACACACTAAAGATTAAGTCTTCTCTGAATGGGAAATCCCAGAATTTCATTATTAGCCTATTAAGCTAAGACAATGTAACTATGGGATATGATATTCATAGACACGTTTTTTTGGTCTAATCCTATTTATAAACATAGAAATATTTTTCTGAATACTAAAACTAAAGGCATATATAATTTTGAGAAATTATGCTTATACACAAAACATAACCAAAACATTTATTATTAACTTCTGTGAAGGGGAATTATGTTAGTTTTTCTTTTAAGATACATTTTCAAAGAAAACTTTCATCAGCTCCATTGTGAAAATTCAGCGGAGTCTTAAACTGAACAAACCACTGTTGAGAACATCAGCCAATATTTAGGGAAACAGAGCAATGATATTAACATGAATATTATTTTTAATAAGTGGTTCTAAAAGCTGAAAATCAAAAACTTACCTAGCTACTGTAATTAAGCACAAGAGGAAAACAGCATTCTTTTTTAAGATACCATAATATCTATTTCAAACAGACAACCCTCAGAAAAGATATAATCTCTCACACATTTGTAAGTG
This sequence comes from Thermophis baileyi, assembly GCA_003457575.1. NCBI lineage: Eukaryota > Metazoa > Chordata > Lepidosauria > Squamata > Dipsadidae > Thermophis > Thermophis baileyi. The sequence goes on from QLTV01003253.1 coordinate 2,202,944, forward strand.
TATCTAAACACATAAACTTTGGGGTTATGACAGCTGCACCACAGGGAACTGTTTTGTTCTGAAAAAAGTCAAAAGTTATTTGGGTTCATACTAATCCTTTGCAACTTAAATTATCCCAAAGGGCAAAACGCTTTCTTTAAATCTATCTAAACCTTTAGGAACTTTATGAGAAATGTCTGGTCTTGTTACGTTCATGGAATAAACCCAAATATGTTATTAATTCTTTAGGGATTCAAAATTAACTAAAGGCTCTTTGCGTTAAAAAAGAAGACTGTCAAATTGTGCTCTGATGAATTAACCAGAATATTTGAAGGGTACAACACTTGCTAATCCTATTTTAGAAACAAAGATTTAAATGTTATTTTTGAAGAAAGTCCCCTAGAATGAAACAAGGTGGGTAAGATTAAGTAAAAAAGAGTCCTACTTAATATGCTATAGCCGTTTTAAGTAGAGGAACAAAAAAATGCTACATTGTAATGCTTCCCTTCACTTCATTATAGGTTAAAATGGACCAGTAACAAAAGGACCACTTTTTTTTTTTTTTTTTTTTGTTTTCTACTTTTAAATAAATTTTTTTTTTTTGAGTTTACAACTTGAAAAGAAGCTCATTGACAGACACTCAAGTTTCCAAAGGATATGATTCTGGCTAAACTATTTCTGAGTAACTACGGTAGCTAGTTTATACACAAAGTCCTTTAAGACAAAAAAACCACAAGGTCCGGGGTAAAAGTGAGGGGAATTAGAAATATACATTGTTTTATTTTTTATTCATTTCCTACTGTTTTCAAACGTAGTGTTTTCCTTGCTTAACAGACTAGGTGACCTTTTTTACTTATTGATATTTTCCTTTGCTATTAAAATTTTCTGATTTCTTTCTGTTTCTTGTTAAATTCGACAATACACTTGTCATTTTAACAAAGCTGGGCTTGAAAGTATTTAAAAAGTTCTCCCCTATACAATTCTTACTCAGAAGTAAGTCTCGTTTAGGAGAACCCTACTGAATTCAGTGGCACTTTGCCTCATGTAAATACATATATGACTGCAGCCCTTAATTTCTAAAGGTTTAAAGCTTCTTTGAAATGCCAATGTTATGATATCATGCAGAATGTATTTTATTACTTCATTTGTATGATGCATAAAGTTTACATACATATAAATTAATAACAAGGCTGTGTGCTCTCACCACTTCTCTTCTCTCTATATACCAATGACTGCATCTCAAACAATCCATCTGTTAAACTACTGAAGTTTGCAAATGATACAACAGTGATTGGTCTCATTCGAGACAACGATGAAACCTCATACAGACGGGAGGTTGAACAACTAGCCTCATGGTGCGACCGGAACAATCTGGAACTGAATACACTCAAAACCATAGAAATGGTGGTAGACTTTAGGAGAAACCCTCCCATTCTACCACCTCTTACAATACTAGACAACACAGTATCAACAGTAGA
>QLTV01003253.1:2211226-2269566 GCA_003457575.1 Thermophis baileyi
CTCTCTCTCTCTCTCTCTCTCTCTCTCTCTCTCTCTCTCTCTCTCTCTCACACACACACACACACACACACACACACAACTGGTCATTATCCAGTGGATTCATTGGAGTTGCTTTTTAATAGGAAAATGTAAACAATCACCAGTAATTTTTGACAGGTACAAATACTACATCTAAACGTAATGAAACAGAATGGTATGGAAATATGGTGCATTTCCTAGTAATCTCCAACTCTGATCCTCTGTAATGTCTTGTGTAAAGGCACAAGAGGCTGCCTTTGTGTCTAGTTTAGAATTATGGTAGAACACTCAGCAGCCAGACTGGTTCCTGCCCAAACTCAAAGAGACAACATTACATTTGTACTAAAAACCTTATCCTGGTTGCCAATTTGTTCCTAGAGGAACGACTGTGTGCTGTTTATTAACTTGTACAGCTCTGCATCATTTGGATCTAGGCTATCTGAGACAAGACATTCCAATTTGATCCCTCTCAATATCCCCCCACTGCTGCCTACTAAGTCATCCATGGAGGTCTGTTGATGGTTGCCAAGGTTCATCTGCTGGCATCTCCGAATTGATCTTTTTCTATGAGCACCCCAGACAGATGGAATGCATTCCTTATTGGATTAAGGGATCTAATCAATTTGTTACTTAAAAAAAAAAAGACTACAACCACATCTTTTAAAAATAGTTAAATTTAAGGGTATGAATGGTTGGTTTAATTCTTTTTTTTTTAATATTGCAGGATTAATGTCCTTTTAAAGTTGGAATACCAAGTATGATAAGTGAACAAATAAAAATTAAAAATTAAAAGACTGATAAAGTAACAAGAATAATAGCAGTAACTGACAAAATTAGATTATTTGACATTGCAACATTTCATTTTCACAAAACAGCTTTGCTGGGGAAATACAAATAAGCAATGTTTAGACAATTTTGAACTGAATTTGACAAGTTTAAATTGACTTGAAACAACTGGAATTTGAAGAGTATTCTTAAAAGGAACCAAATAAATAAATAACAAGAACATCTTACTTGTCTGAGGTCAATGAATGCTAATTGCAAGGTTTCTCCATGGAATCCAGGTACAGGCTCAGAACTTGCAAACACTGAAAAGAAATAACAAGAGTTTGTGAAAGAAATGTCAGGAAGAATCTAGATTTGATACATTCTATGAATCTTATTGACTCCCTGTGTGTGTGTGTGTGTGTGTGTGTGTGTGTGTGTGTGAGTGGTGGGTTGCTGCCGGTTCGGACCGGTTCTTTAGAACCGGTAGCGGAAATTTACAGCCGCTCGCTGAACCGGCAGCAATGACCGGCGGTCCACGCTCCCGAACCGGTCCTCCGGTCGCCGCGGCTTGCAAAAAAAACCCCTCTGCGCATGTGCAAAGGCTTCTGCACATGCGCAAAGGGTCATTCCTGGGTCTTTTGAGCGACATGACGGGGGGCGCGCACGAGCGAAGCGAGTGACGGGGGCGCACTTCCGTCATGATCAGAACCGGTAGGGAGGGTAAGTGGAACCCACCCCTGGTGTGTGTGTGTGTGTGTGAGAGAGAGAGAGAGAGAAACAGAGAGAGAGAGAGAGACAGAGAGAGAGAGAGAGAGAGAGAGAGAGAGAGAGAGAGAGAGAGAGAGAGAGAGAGAGAGATTAGATTGATATAGAGATACTGTAGGTATAGATTGAGAGAGAGAGAGATACTGGAGAGAGAGGGGGGCAAAGAGAAAGAGATAGATAGATAGATAGATAGATAGATAGATAGATAAAAGATAGATAGATAGATAGATAGATAGATAGATAGATAGATAGATAGATAGATAGATAGATAGATGATAGATAGATAGATGATAGATAGATAGATAGATAGATAGATAGATATAGAGATACTGGAGAGAGAGAGGGAGAGAGAAAGATTGATAGATTAGAGAGGGAGGGAGGGGAGGGGAGAGAGAGAGAAGGAAAGAAAGAGAGAGAGAGAGAGAGAGAGAGAGAGAGAGAGAGAGAGAGAGAGAGAGAGAGAGAGAGAGAGAAGTACATAATTTATTGACTTAATTTCTTAGGAAAACAGAATAAATTTGAAATCTTATTTTCATTTATACTGGATTTAAGGATTATAAATTATTAATTAATTGTTAATTACTTTGAATTCCTCATTAATAGGAAGAATTAGCCAGACTTACACAGAATGGTAAATCAGCATTCTGAAAAAAAAAATCTGGTTTACTGGGATTGGGCTACATGAAACATTTTCTTCCAGGAAATTACATATTCATGAAGACCATTTCAAAGAAAGAATATATACTATATAAACATTTTATTGAATGAATGCTTTATTATACTCAATGATGTCTGCTAGCTAAAAAGCCTAGTTTTACTTCAACCATTTCTGGAGCTTTTGGGGGATCTATCAAATAGGAAATCAGGTATATAAGGATGCAGAAAAAAGATGCAGTAAGAGAAGAGTTACACAAAGGGACTAATGAGACTGGGAAGGATTCAGATGAAGCAGCTAACCCAGAATTCTTGCAAGACAGAATATTCAGTACCTAACCATCTATAACACATGTTCAGTTCAATCTATTGATGGCGTGGAGGTTTAAATAAACATCTTCTTAGGTTCGTGTTTCATAAAGTGGATATAAAGAGAATGTCAAAGAAAAAAAGCTGACAATCAATTATTAAAATAATTTAAGCAATTATAGGTAATCCTCATTTAGTGACCATTCACAATTATGAAGGTGAAGACAAATAACTGCATGGCCAATCCTTGAATTTATGACTTGTGCAGATATGTATCAGCTCATAGTCAGACTGACTATCTGAAGAAATTTTGAATGTGAAATTGGATATCAATCTTCTGTATCCAAAAACATAAAGAAGTGAATGAATTGAGTTCATAAATTCCATTACAGTATATTTATGAAGGTATATATGTATGTTTGGGAAGAATTCTTGCAACCCATCATCGTGATTCAACAAGATGAAAACAACTGAGCAATTTTCTGTCAAAGTTAATTTCCAAAGGATTTGCCATTTTTTTTGCAGCAGAAACATTAAAAAGGTTTTCTAGTATCTAAAAGTCCAAAATGTATTATTCCATAAACTTTGAGCCAAAATTACAGAATTTCATTTCTTTAAATACACTACTACACTAATAATCAAAAGCAACATTTTTCTTTTGTTATAATAAATGTTCAAGTTACCAGCAGAGGGAGACAAAAGAAAGTTTGGCTCAAATCAATTTAATAAAATATATTCCTCTGAAATACTTGGCATGTAACAAATATTTGGATATTTATATTATTTTTACCAATTAAGAGCTTTCATTTGGCTCATGCACAATTCTGTTAAAAGTTAGGATCATTACTAAGACAAAAATGTTAATGAATTCAGTTAAATAACAAACATAATGTCACTCTCTTAGGTGGCTTAATTTCTCAGAATCATCCTTAGAAAGATCCTCTGTACTAGCAAATAAAATTCTAGGAAAGCCCCAACAATGGCTGCAAATCATCAGAGCCAATAATCTTTTACAAAATCCGCAGGGGAAAAAAAACCAAAATGCAGCATAACAGATATATAGTTATTTCTTCTCAATCCAAAACCACAACATCAAAAAAGGAATCCAGATTCCACAATGCTTCGAATAACTGATTAGCTGGTCTCATGGATTTCTGGCTTCCATAGTTTATATATTCAAGGCATGCTTTTTATTCAGAATTTGCATACTTACATTCACACTGTATGACATCTAAATTAAATTGCTGAATAGCTCCCATGCTGATCTGTTTCAAGTCGCTATCCAACAGCATCTGCATCAGGGAGGTTGAGAGATGCTGGCAAGCAGACATACAAGCGGTCTGAGCTACTTTTCCCTATTAAAGAAAAGGCAACACATTACAGAAATAAACTGGCACCTCTTGTCACAAAGATCTCCCAATTCCCCCCCCCCCCCCGAGCATTTATTCAACTCAAGACAATCAGATAAGGAATGCTTGGCTTTGTTTCACAATAATAGTTTCCCTTGGATGCTTGAGCCAACATCCAAGAATTTTCAAATAGACAAAAATGGCTAAGATATTATTTTTCTGTTGCTGTTCTTTAGTCTTGTGAAAAAATTAGGGGACAAAAAATGTCTTGACAGGATATGACTACAAATGTCCCTGGAAGCTATATTATTTTCTACCAAAACCCTCAGTTGCTTTCCTCCCAATCCAATATTTTTTCTGTGTAAGTGGGAGGATTCTAAATATTAAAAAATGACCAACTTGCATGAAGTTCTCCATTGTTCAAGATATTCATAACTGTTCAAAGACATTTCATATTAACAGTTTAAGTCTCATTGGCTAGTAGCTAATAAAAGCAGTACAGAAGTAGTTGGTGGGAGATAATACAGTGTGTGTGTGTGTGTGTGTGTGTGTGTGTGTGTGTGTGTGTGTGTATTTCCAAGAAAGAAAGTTCCATTCATTTTAGTGAACTTATGTTTTAATAACGGACCAATTCAGATGTAAGCTAAAGAAACAGTGCACCAACTATTAGCAAACATTGCACTTTGCTAAGTAACTTAGGCTCCTTCTCATTTCAAGATTAAAGAAAGCCTTTTCTTTACTACAACAACCATAATAGGCATATCAGTCATCTGGCCATATAACTAATCCATAAATTTAAGTTCTGTAGCCTTCCACAGTGAACTCTTGTGCATGTTTATTTAATAGTAAATTGCATTACAATCCTTTACACAATTTGGGAATAAGCAGCACGGGATATTTGCATATGGATTGAGGTTGTGTTCTTGGATTGTTTTAGTTCAGAACGAATGCCGTATCAGGTCAATCCATGGAGATGACAATGGCTGATCTCAAAAAGGTAAGACGAGTCAGACACATTAGTTGGATGAAAAAACATTGGAAAATACCAGGGCTTTACACTAGATTGGGAAGTTGAGAAAATCACTTTGGTACTGCTGCAGAGAAAGCTACGTGAGTAGCCCATGTAATCCCCAGAAATGAACATGACCAGTCTATTTATTTTATCTTGTGATATGAAGCTTCCAGAGGAAAAAAATGGAATAATTTAGAAGACAATAAATACAAGGGTGTTTCTGAATATAATACTTTATACTATAGAGTAAGTAGTCCTCGATTTATGAACATAACTGAGCCTGCAATTATGGTCATAAGTCACTGTGGTTGTTAAGTGGGTCACCATATGACCATGCCCGATCTTACAACCTTCTTTGGGGTGGTCATTAAGCAAACACAATTGTCAAGAGAACACCAATGGTCATTAAGCAAAATTGTTTTATCCAATGGGAGGTTTTGCTGGAAACTAAAAGTAAATGCTAGAAACCGGCAAAAAAATGTCAAAATTTGCAGTGTGACCTCGGGACGCTTTAAATGGTTGCCAAGTGTCCAGTTGGTTGTCGAGGACTACATGTAAATGCTGTGTCAAAAGACATTTTGCAATTATTCTGTCTTTTTTAAATAAGTGTTTTTGTGGCAAGAGAATCGTTGAAAGAACCCATTCGAAACAGAAGAATTTCCACAAATGAGAAGGGATAATGGCAAAACCAGAGCCTCCTTATGGCTTGCATACATAGAGATTAAGCAAGTGGTCTCACGTGAAAACAATATACTAAAATGAATCAATATTTTCAAACCAATTTAGCATTTATATGTTCCCAACTATAACAAAATATTAAAAGGATATCCTTGGGAAATTCTACCTATTTTGCTCCTTGGTATTTATTTGTGGGCAATATACAGTATATAGTATCATATAAGCCATAACGGCTATGTCACACTTCAAAAATTATTTGGAAAAATGTGCAGACATTTTGCGTCTCTGCTCTTCATTAATATAGTCCAGCCTTTTTCAGGCCTCCAGAACATACAGCTGCTTAGAGTTTAATGAGTGTCATCTTGTTATTCAGACTCCTGTCAAAGCTTCAAGAAAGTTGGGTTACTTTAATGAGTACCAGCAGTGTTGTGGTCACGCAAGTTCCAAAGTACTTCTTCCAAATCATGTTTGAAGCATGTACCTACTATAAATCTTTAGCAAGCTCTATAGGCCGCTTCTAAGGTGTCTTTTTGTTGGTCATTCAAAAATTGAAATATTTTCTAAAACTATACAGCGACTGAAACAAGCCAACTACCAAAAGCCAACTATCAACCAAACATATAAAAAGTGAATACACAATCTGCATGCTTAAACAGCTGCCAAAGTCACTCATAATTACACTAGCAGACATGCAGTTCTATTCCCCAAATGGAACAGTATCAATATGAATGAAAACAGAGCCTTGAAGGGGAGGGATAGAAGGAAAGATAAGAATCAATAGGCTTAACTGAATTATGAGATAACAGATTTAAGATACAAATTGGAAGTCTTATTTTGATTTAATAAAACAACTGCACCTTTTGATGTAATGCAGGGTTCTGTGAGATTAGTCCCATGTTTTATGTAACAGATTGGCTTTGATGCCTTTGTAGTATTTTATTTACTTGTATCTTGCCTTTATTATTTTTAGAAATAACTCAAGGCAGCGAACACATCCAACATGCCTTCCTCCTCCTATTTTTCCCACAACAACAACCCTGTGAAGTGAGTTGGGCTGAGAGACTGTGACTGGCCCAAAGTCACCCAGCTGGCTTTCATGGTTAAGGCGAGACTTGAACTCACCATCTCCTGCTTTCTAGCCTGCTGCCTTAACCACTAAACCAAACTGGCTTAGATATAAAACATATATCATGTAATATATATAAAGAATAAAATATTGTCCATCCCCAAACTAGCAACCAATTAAACCTCGTTAACATTTTATTGCTATATATTGATGTATTATATTCGTTTCCTGTTTGTCTTCCAACCTAGGTATTCAGAGTTTTCAGATCATTGTATTAATAGTAGTGGAGCACAAGGTAATGGTTACAATGCATGATACAAGAGAAGCTACAAGGCTTTTTTTAAAGTCGAGTTTCATAAATGTACATCAAGTGCATGTTTTATGATGATAGACAAATGCTAACACCCTATTCAAAGAAGCAACAGAATTGCTTTCAACTATGCACTCCGACTACAGGCTTATTGCTGTCATGGCATTAAAAAACACATGCACAAGGGGGGAAAGTTTGTATTATCTCTATTTGAGATAACTAGGTTTTTATCCTGGCAAAAATAAAAAAGCAAGCCCTAAAATTTAACCATAAGCTAGAAGGCTACATAATATACTAGAATGATTTTGTGTGGGTCTGTGTACGTTTGGATATACATGTAAAATTACACTAACATATTTACCTACACATTTTTTAAAAAATATAACTCTTCCAAGTTGAAAATATAGCTGTTAAATACATTTATTTATGAAAGCTATTAATCCAAATTCATGTTGAACAATTTAGCTCTTCGTACTTTATTGCTCAGGCTTATCATGTTTATGTTTGAAAGAAACTAAAAATAAACTTATTGTATATAATGCATGTATAAATCCATTAACGTAATATTGCTTTTTGAATTATTGTTAAATTGCACCCAAATCATTTGTAATAATAAATACTAAATTTATCGGTGATGTTTCCTCAACACCAACTATGTAATGACTATTACTATCTCATCACTTCTAACATCCTTGCATTAATTTGTCAGTTTCAACTATCTCTACATTTTGTTTTACTTTTGCAAAGCACAAGAAATAAAGTTTTTGTCACATAAAAATAACACCTGCTACAAGATATAACACCTAGAATTTCCCCTCTTCTTCACATCTGCTAAAGACCACATTGGTAAAAAGAGAAAATCCTCGGACAAACGTCTTATATTTCAAAGCCGCTTGTAAAAGAGAATCTGCTGACATGTTAAATCTTTTCTATACTGCCCCAAAGCTTTTCTCTTAGGAACAATTGCTGTAAAGAAACATTTGGCCCTTAGGAAATTCCCAAAGGGTCAGCCATATGCATCCTTCCATGGCACCTTGGTGGTGCTGCTTTCTCGGCCTACGCTCGATGTCTCAAAAGCAGCTTTCATCATTCAGTGGGATGTCAGTCAATATGATTTATGGACTGCATTCAACAAAGTCAGAGCATATAGAATGAGAAATATGACTACAATCTCCTAATTTGTTTTGTATTGAGCCACTTAAGAGTCAAAGAGCTGATGTCAGACTGAGACCAGCAACACAATTAACCAGCCGGTGACAGATTCATCTATCCTCCCTGCCAGGCTGTGCCAATCAAAGACAGCATGAAACGACATTTGGAAGGATCAGTAAGAAAGTCCTTTCTCTAAGTAGGCGATGTGGGCTTCTGATGGACAGTTTTTGACTATAGCTTGCAGAGCACTATCACACTTTATCCAATAGCCCCCCGCTGCAAGCTGTGAAATAAAGCTTTTACTGCCAATCATAGAAACAATAAAACACAGTCCACAATCCCCAAGCAAACAGCGAACAACAAGACTTGTCTGTTAGCTCTGACAGTCTAGCTTCATTGTTAATTTAACAATATTACATGACACATTAAGGGGAAGCTTCTTTCACTGTCTTAAATACAAAATTTAAATTCAGATATTTAAGTGTGTATCTTAAAATGGGTATTCTTGTGACGGAAAGAATTAAAACTTAGTTTGATCAATGATAACAAAATGTAACCTTTGCTAATGATGAATATGTTTGCCAGTGTGTTGGACAATAACTGATAAACACAGTGTCTGTTCTCCTGTACTAAATGAAGTTTAATAAGCACCTAAAGTTGATTGGCTGACTAAAAATAATGATGATGTATTTATATGAATGCATAATAAGGTAATATGTAGTCAGGCTTTTTTAGATGCACAACTGTGATCTTTTGAACAAAGGACAGATTTCACCAAGAACAAAAATACTTACTATTCAAATAAAGCAATCCTGAAAAGACTGTTAGCACATACTAAATCTCCTTTATTTCTCCAAAATCTAATTTTTCCAAACAAATTTTAACATTTATTTAAGGGAGAAAAAGTCTCCAAAATGTTTGAGATCTTTCAGAATGATTCTAAACCACGTAAGAACTGACGACTGAATGTATTGCCATAGCTACAAACTTGCACATTAAAACATCTGTTGATCTTTATTTCTGAAGATCTACAATGTGAAGGTAAATGTATCCTATAAAACACGTAGCAGTACCAACACAGGCCAAATGGTCCACAAGCACTGATAACAATTCTGAAATAGAACACCAGTCTTTGCAAATTATCTTGGTTATAAAGTCTAGTCCAAGGAATATGTAAATGAAGAGTTCTGCGGATTTACTTCTCTCTCTAGCATATGGATGTCTTTTGTAATATTGAACAAATTGTTCAATTTCTTGCTGATTGGATAACCAACAATATTTCCCCATATTATCTTATAAGGTGCACATGGGGAACAAGTTGCTTTTGTAGAAGATCTGATACACAACCAAGAGCAGGAAGAAGTCCCTGTGGATTTTACCCTGCTAGTCATAGCAGACTTTAGGAGACGGTGCTCATCTCTATTTCTTTAAGCCATTGAGCCAGTAGACGTTTCTGCGATCATGTGTCCAGCATGACATCATGCCACAGCGCAAGGCAACCAAGCCACATAATAAATTGGAAACAATATTTCCAATAAAATATAAAGCAGAGATAGATTATGTACCAACTGGGATGAACATACAGATAAGTCAGTGAGTGCAAAATGCAGTGCCCACATATGAATTTTAAAAAATTGGCATCATCATATAATACCATTGTTGCAGAATCTGGGTTATTTGACAGTTTGTGTTGGTGATCGCCCTTAAAGTTCCAGGTGGTTTGGGGCCTGGTCACCTTCAAGACCACTTGATCCAAAGGATGCCTGCAGGAAGTGCTTGGCGAGAGTCCCTGCCCTGTATGAAACATAATGACTCACAAGGGACCCTCAGATGAGTGTTCCTTGGAGAAGATCCCTCCCGTGGAATGTCCTTCAAACAGACATAAGATCAACACCCTCACTCCTAAGAAGTTGTTTTTAAAAACTGCTTTTTAAATATGCATTTGGGTACTGAAGTGAGAACAGGAGATACACCAAAACTGAGATGAATATGGAGATGAGTTGTAATTTTTATTATTACGATAGTATTTATTTGGTAATCGTAATGTATTTGCTGTAAGCCACTTAAAGACCTACAAGATTCAAACATTTGTAATAAATTAATATTCAGCAAACCAAGACTAATAAATGAAAGCTTAAGAAGGATGTGAAGACAGCCATGGTCAATCCTGTGCATTAGTTTTATATAATTGAATATTCTGCAAATTGTTTGGCCATAATAGCCAGCATGGATATGTATGTAGGGAAAGCCAGAAACGAGTATATTTGGAACATGCTCTGTTGTGAAAAGTACTTTGTATGATAAAAATTCACCAAAACTAATTTATTGGGCAACTCTTAATAAAAGTTTTAAGAAATAAAGAAAATCTTGTAGAATGACTGGTAGTTTATACATAACTGAGTTGGGGGCTTTTTCTTTCCTCAAATTCATCTCCGCCCCCCCCCCCTATCTTCTGTTATACAAATGGACTCAGATACTCAAGCAAATAATATTTGCCAATCTTCAAATCAGAGGACATTTTGGATATAACAACCAAGCGGAATTGAATATAAATTGCTTATATGCTGATTATTTATCCCATTGATAATTACACATTTTCTACACTGAATCCTGACGTTATGCTACCGTTTATGAAATATAAAGTGCTACATACTGAGAGCCAGTTTGGTGTAGTGGTTGAAGTGCTGGACTAGAAAGCAGGAGACAGTGAATTCTAGTGCACCTTTAGGCATTAAAGCCAGCTGGGAGACTGTAGTTGAACTGAACACTTTTGTAATACGAGCAGTATAAAATAGTATGGGTCAGTGTTTCAGGGACTCCCTCTCCTTTATTTCTTTTTCTTTTTAACTAACTAACAATTGTACGGTAGTAGTATTTATTTATCTATCAAATTTTGAAACCACCCATCTCTCTCACGCAGGGACTCTGGACATACAAAATATTAAAACACAAAAATAACATATAAAATTTAAAAAGAGGCAAGGATGATTAAAATTCAGTGTTAAAAATTAGTTAAAAGGCTAAGAGTTTCCTGAATCACAAGATGGGTGGCAAATACATTTGAAAATAAATAAATAAATAAATAAATAAATAAATAATGAAAAATTAATTAATTTGGATATATCCATTGGATCTAAAATATCCAACTAACAAAATTAGGGTGACCTAATACAATTCTTAAAACGCCTAAATATATTCTTCATAAAATTCAAATTCAAATTAGAAATCACCTTTTAGTAAATTAAAATATATTCTCATAAATGTCTGCTATCAGAGCAAAATCTCAGGCCCACGAATTGTCATAACAATTCACACTTATTTTGAATAAGCGTCAACTTTGAATTCGTGTAATGGGAAGCGAGAAACTTTATTCCTGAAGGAAATATATGTGCATTGAGCTAATAAGAATCTATCTCTCTTGGAATAGATCATTAATCCATAAGTCTTGGTACAGATTTCCATTTATATAGGACAGTATAAAAAATAACTGGGAAATTCCGAGTCACAGAAACAACTGAAGCAAAACCTTTAGCATTTGTAAATACAGTATTTAACTAAATACTTTAGTTTCATTATTGCTATCTATATAAGGGACATGTCCAAAAACTGAGAGCTATAGACTAAAGTGCAGAAACGGATAAAACTAGAATAAAACAAAAGAAGTAACTGTTTCAGGTAATAACTTCTTTGATATTTCCAATTTACAAGTATAATGCTTAAAACTGTAGCCTCTGCTTAATGCAAGCAAGGTTTCAATTTAAAGCTGGCATATGCCATTTCTCAAATTTAAAAGGCAAATAACTGCAGCTCTGTCTGAAATTCAAGCTGCTTGATAGAGCATATACAGTAAGGGCAAAACTTGGAAATACCCATGTTAAAACTGCAATGTGAATTAGTTCCTGAAATCGAATATATTTGTTAGAACGATAAACAACTGGAAAAACAGTCATTTTGCTGCATGGTCAAAATTCACTTATTATTGTGCAATACAGACTTCTTCTATTTGCACCTTCCAAATGTACTGGTCAAAAACTCCTCAAAACAAGCAAATTTTCTTGGATACAATGGAATTAATTTCAAAGCATCTAAAAGCAGCTAATTTAGGAAAATGAGTATATAAAAGGGTCTGTCAGCTAGCACTCTGTTTCATGTTATCCACTCCTTTATGACTTTATATTCCTGTATATCTGCAGTAATCTCATTACATGTTGCCTCATCATTATTGGCCAGTTCTTGTCTTGAATACATCAGTTTTCACAATGGAAGAGTGAGAGGAATTATTTAATCTAGAGTGGTAAATAGATCAGTTTTCCTGCTCCCCATTGATACCACTAACATTTGGTTTAAACTGTTAATTTCATCAGGCTAACTTTTGCTTATTTTTAAATGCATCAGATTAGATTTATTAAGCATTTACTAAAGATAGTTAAATGTGAAGGTGATATTATAGCTTTCTCCAACTCTTAAAATATTCAGCAAAACATTTTACATAGCTCCCATCCATTAAATTTGATTGCTTTAATTTTACATATCTGAATCATATATTTTTTTAACTTTTTAGTAACTTGTCCTTTTTAAATTACAGTGTGGATATTGAAAATTATGCAAAAATACTATAAACTGAAATAAATATGACTTAGATAATGCAACCTAAGCAGATAGAATTCAATTATGCATTAATATAAATGATTCTGCCTATTTAAAAGTTGCAATTGTTCATCAAAATGCAAATATTGTGTTGGACTAAAATAAAATACTTAAAATAATCTGATGACCTGAAAATAATTGGGGCACAACACAAATCCTTTAAAGCAATCCATCATCTTTATGAAATACATTTGGGTACAGACATTCTCCTCACTTCAAAAAGTATGTTTTTAAAAGAGGCTAAAACTTTCACCAGCTCTTTATTCTCAGCCACTATCTGGCCATTTTAACCTGATTTCGTATGCACATCCCATAGTTGCATTTTGACACCTGACCTCAAATCCAAGAAGTCTTAAAAGTTTCCTTTGAATGATCTCATTTCAGATGCAACACAGGCTGTATCATGTTTCTATGAGACTTTAAAAGGTTCCTCTGCCTTCTGTCCAAAAGACCAGGGTTAGTCTTCAACTTGGATTCTGCATGCTGCTATACAACTTAGCAGTCAGTCAGATCAAACCAAATAGAGGGCTTTATAATAAGTCACTCAATACTAAAGCAATAAGCCTGCAGGCAGTCCATAGTTAAGTTTTCCAAGGGCATGCTTTTCTTGAGCTTGCAATCTACTTACCGACATGGCTGCATAGTCATTGTTGTTATTCTGAGAACGAAATCAGCAAGGCAATCAAAACAGAAAGTAAATTAAAATACACTTGTCAACATTAAATTGCATTTGAGTAACAGAGGCGTGGGGGCTGCTGGGAGCCTCAAGAAAATAAATAACACCTACTTCTAAGCTTTATTTCCTAAAGATCTCAACAAGTTAAAAATATGATTCGAAATGTGAATGATTTTTACCTCATTTTGATAAAGTCAATGAATCCTGCTTGTAATCTGTAAAAGCCTAACAGGTGCTCATCTAATTAATCTAATTTTATTTTATTTTAATAGGTAATCATTTACTGTAAACTGATATTCAGACATATTAAGGAATAATATAAAGCATAGTGCATTAAAATACTCTGCATAAAGTTGTATTTCTTCCAAAAGAATGGAAAGATTTGTCTGGAGTGCCACTTGAAAAAAAGTGAGCATCTATTCAATTAGTTCGACAACTTCAGAACCTGAATAGATCCAAATTGCTATTGATGGTATTCTCACATGCATAGTGGGTGGGGGATTTAAGCCCCTCTGTTCTAGCAGCACAGCGCTAGCCCCTCCATCTCTAAAGCCCCAAGCTCCAAAATTCTCCAGAAGAGAATTCCACAACATGCCATCAACCAAAGGATTAATCATCTAGTTATTTTAAGCTGCTTGTGTGCAAGTGTTTCCCAATCACATCTACTTGTGATCCAATCCTTCCTTGTTATCATCAGTCCTATTCAAGGGCTTTTGCTATTAAAACACACTTAAGGCATTTGTGACAATCTGAAGTAACATTTCATAAAAAAAATATTCTGCCATTACAGTAATTAACAAAGTTTAAAAAGCTGCTTATTTTCATTACTAGTATGGTCTTTTACTTTATTTTTAAAACATCAGTGTTTTTCTATCAAGTGACAACACAGAAAAGGGAAAAGCAAACAAATTTTGAAGAACAAAGCAAATAAAAATCAAAGAATGATTATACCACAATAGCCATGTATACAGTGTTAACCTTAGGTCACCCTTCTCTGATCTGGAGCCTTTCAGACATGTTGGACTACAAGTCTCATCATTTGCCTCTGAATTGGAATAATGTCCAACATATCTCAAGAGTATCAGTTATAGAAAATCTACCACTGATAATGCCATCAAGTTGGTACATTAACTTATCAACTCTTAACTAGCACATAGGTAAACCTTCTCCAGAAAGATCTGTCCTCAGCCTAGCATCTGAAGTCATTAATATGTATTTAAAAAACTCTGATATTCATACATAATTTGGATTGCTTTTTTTACTGCATTGCTATTTCAAATTTCATTTCTTAAGTCAAAAGTTGAAAAAGTATACTTTCCCTCACGTTTTAAAATTTTTCTATTGAAAGGAGAGAAGAGAATTCCAACTAAAACCTTAATTCGGTATGGCCATTATATTAATCATATTATATTCTGAAGATGTAAGTAGGCACAAGTAAAACAAAATTATGGCTGAATATGTTATGTTTGAAAAAGCTAAAAATGTCCAGCTACTTAACTACTCGAGGGTTTCTTACTTGTCTTCGGAATTGATAAACCATTATTCCTTATTTTTAGTTGAAGTCAATTTCCATGATTTTATTTACAGCATTTGTTGATTTCACTGGCATAGTTAAGTTATCATTTTCAACTATCTTAATCATGGGTATTACCCGTGCTTTCTAGAAAAAAATTCCAGATATAATTTTTCTACATATGGAAACCATTAATAAAAATGCTTCTCTAAGTGAAGCTAGATTGATTTGTGATTGCTCTCAGGGGGGTTGGAAATTTATCTGGAATAGGATTCAGCAGAAATGAGGAGCCACAGAAATCTTACTTACTTCATACTATAGCAAAGCCACTGCTTGATGAAATCTACACCCTTCAAGATCTGTTCTGATGTATATAATATCTTAAAAGTATACTTTTATCAATAAAAATAATGGTCATAAACCAAGGGAGAGCAGATAGGGCCTTGCTTCTGATTTAGCAGGTGATGTTACACTTGTGCCATATACACTGAAAGATCTGTATTTCTGTAATTGCTAAGTGCCTATGAGAAATATTTCAATATTTTAAATTTAACTCAAGTTTTTACTGACTTTTAAGTTAATCAAAGTGTTATCTTAAGTGTGCCATTATTTGTCCTCCTATCCCAACCAAAGTATTTATTTCCGTTTAGAAGTTTTAAAAAACTGCTTGTTATGGGAGGTGATGCTGCAGGGAGAGTAAAAGAGGAAAGCATTTTATTTAAATATACAAAAATACCCTGCAAGCCCAGTATTTACTTGATGAGAAAAGCCAATCATTCAGCATTATGATTTCTGTGAGATCTCAGAAAATAATCAACATGAGATCCTATTCTGAATCGGTTGGGACTTCCTGTATATTCTCACATACTAAAGTTAGGGCTTTAGGGAGAGGCCTTAGCATAGCTGGCTGGAGAATTCTGGGAGTTGAAGTCCACAAGTCTTAAAGTTGCCAAGTTTGGGGACCCCTGCCTTAGCTGAACCCTTGAACGTGTATATTGCATATAGAAAACCTCTCTCTCTTCCCAGTTAAAATGTTTTTAGGCAGAATATGCTGGGGAATATATAGAGGAGTCTATAGATTTGTTAACCATCCTGGAAGAAAATACAGCCAGAGATGGACAAGTAATTTTATTCACATGTTTATTCCTTCTCTGGCTTAAAAGTTTGATTAAACTTTTTTCATTCGCAACTATTTGGGATGTTCTCAGCAGAAAATGGAATAGGTTCTCCTACTCCAACTACAAAGAATATGAAGAAATTTAGTCAGAATAAATGTTTCTCACTTATCCAGAAAGAAGTGAGTCTTCACATCAATTCTAATCTTGTTTTTCGTACAATACATCATTTTTACCCCTGCATTTTCAAGCATGGGAACATGTTTTATATTCTGAGCCTACTGTACATTTTTGTCATATATTTGATAACTTCCTGCATAAAGGTAATAACAAGAAAATATTTGGAATGAAATTGTTTTTCTTCTGAACTAGTTTATTTTTTCAAACTGGGAATATAAACATATCTCCATACATGACTTAAAATGAGATAGTCCGGTTTACACCTTCATCTTCTTTGTGTAAAGATCTAGATAAAATTTTCAAATAAATTCTCAGATAGAAGTGTTTAACTTCATTTTCCTCCTGGATAGTTGCCCTGATCACTCAATTTGCCCTATTTCTGCCATCTTCACAACACACTGACATGACCTTTCATGCCACAGGTTCTGCAGAAAAGTTGCAGAATAGCCATGGTTGAATATGCATCAGTTCAGATCTTGAAAAGAGATAAGAGTGTTAGCTGTAGAAATCTTCATATAGAGCTGTTCTGTGAACTACACTGTTTAAATATTAGTCCTTTATCTCTCTCCTCCAAAGTGGCTGAAGGGGAAAATTGTGGCAATCTAACAAGTTTTACTATTTACAGATACGTCATAGATTTACTATATATATATAGAAATAATAGCAAAGTTTTTCCTAACACAAAATTCCAGAACAATATTGATTGATTCATAGGGTATTTTCACATAAAATATGAAAAAAATTGTAGGAGACGAAATGACAGAGTCCAGACTAACAACCAAGACATCACATTGATAATTTCATTTAACTGAGGCACAGTATATCTGATCCAATGACGCTAACAAAAAAAGTAAAATCATAACTTGGATTTCTAAATAAATGTAAAATAAAAGCTTGTGAGGGAAAAAGTTTCAAATAATGCACAAAATCTAAAGCATTGACCGACAAGGACCATTTACACCATACCTGTAAATGTGGTTTTAATACACATTTCCCTACAGTAAAGCAGGTAATGTTAAATAAAAGTATATATATTTTTAATCAGGTTCAATAGTGTCTATTTAAAAAAAAACACCTTTTAAAGTTTACAGATATATAAAAATGGTTCAGAAGTCTTATTTTACCCCTCCCAGCCCTCATAGTATACAAATTAAAACACAGCACATGTGGTATGTTGCTTTTAATGGTCCAAAAACAGGTCCCATTTGATAGCAGCTGTTGGAGACATTCAACCATTCATAAGAAGCAGAAAATCCGTAGAGAACTTAAAGACTTCCACCTCTTCCTATTGCTAAAGGAAGTACAGAATGCAATTAACTAATTCTAAGTTATTGTTGAGTAGCATTCATTTTTTAAACTAGAGGATGAATCCTGATAACTCAATACTAATAACACTATTACGGCTAGACTTAATGGGGGCCTCCAAGTGACTATCCAGATCGCCACACAAATTCTCAGTCTAATTTGAGCCTATAAGGGTGGATGATGCTCACTGCAACAGTTTTTCTTTTTAAAAAACCGCTTAAAAACAAATGCTCATTTTACTATTTTAATATTTATTGATTTCCTACAATAAGTGATTACTATTCCCAAATAATATGCATGACTGTCTAAAAGGTGTAAGTTAGTAAGTCCACAGTGTAAAATTATCTAATTGCCCCAAGTGCTCAGTACAAATGGAAAAGGGAAGAAATTGAATGGGATAGGGATATCCTTGATTTATTGAGCATAGTTGTTGTTTTTCTTGTTGATATTATTACTCTAAGATTTCAGTTTGTATCCTATCCTTCTGTCCCAAAGCTGATCGCAGACTTGCTTAGAAGCAACACTAAACCCTTGGTTTAAGATTACAAAAACAAGAAAGAACTTCTTCCTTCTTTTGGTCTTGTTGAAAGTCCAAGACCACAAGACATTTTTATTTCCCCTTTGGAGTAATCAAAGCGTACTAAATCATCCAGATTCAGATAATCACTAGTTAATCTTAAATATGATTACCTAAAAGAAACCATTTGCAGCCATTATTTATGAAGGTGGTTTGCTGGCCTAACCCCCACCTCCCTAGGATTGCCTTGCTAACTGAAGTTGAACTAAAACAGGAGCCAATGCTTTCAAACTGCTTTTCACAGCCAAACAAAAGGGGGGGGGGAGGATAAAACTAATCTACATTTCTCCTATGTAGGTGCTGCATTTCTGCATTCCAGGGATGGGGATTTTTCCTCCCATCTACTGGTATGTCCTTAGATACGTAGAAATTAAAGTGAACTGTTATAGATTTGATTTTCTATACTTACAGGCAAATGAGTAAAAACCTGAAAAGTGCTTCTTAAGAAATTAATTAGATCCATTAAATAGCCACTAGCTCTCCCATCAGGCTCAATCATTGTCCAATCATAGTCAGCAAGCTGGATAAATTCATCAATTTTCTGATTAAGTTTTGTATAAATCTCCCCTTCAGCAGCATGTCTTGCATCCTGAAAAGAACAGATAATAAAATGTCAGTATAGCATTACTAACTTAAGGATAATTGCTTGAAATAAATTCTGTAAACAGAGCAGTTGTGGGCCAAGAAAAATGGAAAATAAATCTTTAAAATTTATTTTATTTATTTATAAATATAAAATTTATTTTATCTTTAAAACTGTGAGATATTTAAAAACAAATCGACTACCAATATCAATGCAAGTCAAATTCTGCTCCAAAAGGAACATGATGCTTAATGCTTTGACTCATTTTTGAATACATTTACATACATCTGTAAGATAACAACTGTATGCTGTAAAGCAGCAGTCCCCAAACTTTCTGGCACCAGGGACTGGTTTCATGGAAGACAATTTTTTCACAGACTGAGGTGGGAGGGAATGGTTTTGCATGCAACCTAAATCTCGCACATTCACAGATGAAGCTTTGCTTGCTTGCTTGCCTGCCACTGGTGCAGCCCGGTTCCTAACAGGCCATGGATCACTACCTGTCCACGGCCCGGGGGTTGGGGAACCCTGCTATAAAAGTTCTGAAATAATACTCAGATCTTGCTAGTTTTAAAGAAAAAAGAATCAAGCTATTATTCAAAAGACTGCATTACTGTTTCATCAGTATAGATTTATTCATTGCAATTTTAGAATCATGACTTTTGTATTGCTTTTTATAACTGGATGAGAAACCAATATTTCCAGCAAGGCTTATTGTATTTTATCACTATTCTTTATGATGTCATTCTACAGTTTTAAATCTTAACATTTTAAGTACATGAAAAAATATTTCTAGATGTAGAAAACTAATGAACAAATAACGCAATTAGCACTTAGCAATAGCACTTAGACTTATATACCGCTTCACAGTGCTTTACAGCCCTCTCTAAGCGGTTCACAGAGTCAGCATATTGCCCCCAACAATCTGGGTCCTCATTTTACCCACCTCGGAAGAATGGAAGGCTGAGTCAACCTTGAGCCTGGTGAGATTTGAACCGCTGAACTGCTGAACAGTCAGCTGAAGTAGCCTGCAGTACTGCACTCTAACCACTGCGCCACCTCGGCTCTTACATACAAGTCAGAACTAGAATCACAAAGTTGGAAAACCTAGAGGTCATTTAGACTAAATTGCCATGTATTCTGCTCTTGAGTTTGGTACCTTTTCAAACAACCTGAACCTTATCTAAATCTGTTCCAGAGAAACCAGAATTACTTAGCACAATCCCATACAGATGTCACAAATGACAGCATGATCCCACAGAGCAATAATATGGATCATATAGTAGCCACTACATTAAAGGTAATGCTTATACATATGGAACAAATGACAAATTCCCACAGAACAAAATCAAAAGGCCCCAAACAACTTTTTATTGGAGAAAATAAAACAACAGTTTTATTGACAGTAGTTGTTCCTCAGAACTTTCATCAAAATGGTATTTGATTCTAAAGATGACCAACTTCTGCAGAAGAATCACAAGCAGCTTAAGTAACTTTCTGCAACTTAGTGCCTTCCAGTTCTGTTGAACTGTAGTTTCCATCATCCTCAATCAGCTTGATCACTGATTTGCTCACAACAGATGATGGACTTATTGCCCAACACATTAACAGTAGCATCAGATCCTCCCATGCTATGTAGCATATCGGGCAGCAATGGTTCTCAAGCATTTTTGGTTTTGAGCGAGTAGTTCAGTGTCTTCCCATGTGATGTTTAGAGGTCTGCCATGAACATTTTTCACCATGTATTTCAAGGGTGTCCTCTTGGTTGTTTGGCAACAGGCGGTCCATCTCATTGCCATCTAGGGGATTCGATTGTTCTCCATATGGAGAATATGACCTACAAATTGGAGTCTTCTGTGTGTGACTATGTTATGTAATTTGCAGGAGAAACTCTTTTGGAGCACTTCTTCATTAGTAATATGGTCAAAATAGCGAATCTTTAGGATTCGGCGAAGGCATCATTTTTGGAAGGCGTCGAGTCTCTTGCTAATGCTTGCTGATGCCTTCCAGGTCTCACTTGGGATCACTATAGAGGTGAGCAAACAGAATTTAGTGGTATAGAATAGACAACAGTGATATAGATGACAAGGACCAGATTTTATTCATCCTCTGGAAAACAGCTGTTGCTTTTCCAATGCATCACCTGACATCCGTCTCTGCATCTCCATTTCTGGTGACTGTACTTGCCAAATAGATAAACCTTTCTACTTCCTCAAGCGCTGATGCGGCCCTCAATGAAATTGAGTTTGACACCCCTGACCTAAGATCATCAAGGGCCACGAGTAAGAGGAGCGATGATAGAATACAGCCTTGTCTAACTCTGGTAGTAATTTCAAAGACATTCCGTATGGCCATTTTTGGTCTTAATGCAGCAGTTTAATCATAGGTATAAGTCCTTAAAGATAGTAATAAAGACCATCGGTACATTGTATAAACATAGGATCTGCCAGAGAGATTCTTGGTGGACACTGTCAAATGTTTTCTTAAAATCAATAAAATTAATGGTCAGCGGATATTAATATTCAATGCAATGTTCTATGATATTTCATAAAGTGAAGTTTTGTTTGCAGCAGGACCTTCCACAGCGAAATCCGACTTGTTCTTCTCTCAGATGGTTGTATACTTTATGGCTGCCTAAGGAGAATTATGCAAAAGGTCTTTCCAGGCACCGAGAGGAGGGTAATGCCAATTGCCCAACACATCTGAAGCATATTGATTTAGCTCATATAATTAAAAAGGCTCTGATAGGAAAGTTGAAGACGTTACAATACAGCTTAAATGAATTAGGTTTTTCCTCATATGATTTATTGCTCTTCATATAATTAGCATTAAACATGAAAATCTCAGATTCTATGAAGAATTCATTGAAGGATTAAAAGAAAGGTAAGAAGAGACCATGAAAGATTCCCCAGTCTTCCTGATTCTTTTCCCCCCTTGAAACAAATCCTTAAACAATACAAGATACATGGGAGGGAGACATTGCCCCAAGGATGTGTTTTGTGATCTTTTCTATAATTTAAGGAAGGAAACCCTCCATCTCTAAATTGAACTGCTTTCTGGGATATGAAAATGAAACAGATGAGCAGCTTCCATAGTGATCATTTTTTATTTTATTTCATTTTCTGCAGTAATAGGGGAAAGTATGAGGCACATTAAAGGAATCTCCCCTCACATTCAAGCTTGAGATGTGGGGAAGGCCCACTAAGCATTCTCACCATCCCTATTTTTGCTGTAAAGACTACCAGCACATATATCAGGATTCTATCCATTCTAGATTCCAGGATGGATTCTAACTCCTACAAAATACTTAGAGGAATCTTTAATAGTCTAAAGCAGTGATGGCGAACCTTGTTTTGCTCGGGTGCCAAAAGGGTGCCCACACCCATAATGCAATGCTCTCCCCCCACGCATGCACGCACAACACCCCTCACACGCTGCCCCCCCCCGTGCATGTGCGCAGGCCTCACTGAAGCCTCCAAACTTCCGGTAGGCCCGTTGCAGGGGTGGGTTTCTCCAGGTTCGGACCGGTTCTCCCGAACCGGTAGCGGCCTGCTGGTGACATCACGATGACATCACCGAACCAGATCGGTCCGTGGGGGCCACCATCTTTTTTTTGAATTTTTTTTTTTGAATTTTTTTTTTGAATTTTTTTTTTGAACATGCTCAGAAGCCAAGTTTCCGGCACTGCGCATGCGTCACACCCACCCCTGGCCCGTTGGGTCCATTTTTCGCCATCCACAGGCTCCAGAGGCTTTCCTGAAGCCTAGGGAGGGTGAAAATGGCCTCCCCCCGCCCTCCGGAAGGCCGAAAATCAGCTGGCCAGTGCGCACATGCACGCTGGAGCTGACATAGGGCAACACCTCGCGTGCCCTCAGATACGGCTCCGCGTGCCACCTGTGGCACGCGTGCCATAGGTTCGCCATCACGGGTCTAAAGGAAGGAAAATGTTGAAATAAGCTTGGGCTGAAAGCTTGCTGAAGCAACACAACTTTAACTTGTGTGCAGAATATTTAGGAAGCAGCTATGTATAAGGTAGTCCTTGTTTAGTGACTACAACTTAGACCTGCCACTAAGCAAAGTAAAGCAACTGCTACGTGAAGTTACAACTATGCTTATGATCTTACTTCAGGTTTCCTTTGCTTTGCTTTGACTTGTGAAGGTTGAAAACGCGAGGATTAGACTTGCTTTTTCAACAGTCATAACTGTAAACGGTAGCTGTGTGAGGTGATGTAACAGTATGCAGGAATGAATTTGGGGGATTGGGCCCAGAGAGGTTGCCTACAGAATGGTGAGACAAGAGACAGCACAGTCCAGAACTAAATAGTAGGTGGGACAAGAGGCTCGGAAGAGACCCTTCCTAATTCCTTGGGTGATAAAGGAGATGGGGGAAGAACTGTTCTTTCAGACTTGCAAGATTCTGTTTGTGTAGCCCAGTGGTCCCCAAACTTGGCAACTTTAAGACTGGTGGACTTCAACTCCCAGAATTCTCCAGCCAGCATAGCTGGCTGGAGAATTCTGGGAGTTGAAGTCCACCAGTCTTAAAGTTGCCAAGTTTGAAGACCTCTGGTATAGCCTTACAATTCTTACCAAAGTAGAATTAGCTGGTCATGTTTCTTGTCTGGTCTACCTGGTAGGACTGACCTTTGGGGGGGGGATTCTACAAAGCAAAGGCTACCATGGAGATGGGGTGTCACTTTGTGCATTATGCATGAACCTTGAAAGGAACAGTGAGCAGTAATAGGACTCTTGAGATTACCATCCTGGTCAGGATCCATCCCTAAATTAAACAGTCATGTTGATCCTATCTACAGCCAAAATTTGGTCTCTGATTTACTCTTTCACTTATGATTAAGACAGCAGCAGATAGGAAACACAAGTTGTCATAGGAAAGCTTTAAGGATATTTTGCACCAGGTAAGGGATTGTTGCCTTTCTCTTATTGCCTTTCTTATTATTCGTATAAGAAGCTACTCTACTTCTTGGTTTTGTTCCAAAGGTTTTCCCCTCTTTCTTTACAAATTTTTCACAAATACTAATAGTTTTGGAGACTTTCCTCAATAATCCCACAGATGCTTTAATTTTTTAAAAATGGGATAATTTCCATAATGCTCTTTTTCATCTAGGATTTTTCAATGCATTTTTCCCCAACACAAGCACTTTAAAAAAAATGTAACAACCTTATTTATCTGCATAACTTTCTTCAAATCCATCATTTTTAAAAGGAAGGCTTGTGTGAAATTTTGATTACTAAAATACACAACTTGAGAACTGTTTTTTTGATGTCTTTAATGCTGCTACAGAAAAGTCCCTTTGGGCAAGTGTTGCAAATCCACTTCAGCAGAAGACCATGGAGGATTTCTACTTCAGCTCTATCACCAGGTGTCTAAACTGAAGGCAAAACAGCTGCAAGCAATGATCCATAGAGCACCATGAAGAAGAGGGATTTAACAGAGAATACCTGACAAGCTCTTCTGAACTTTGCTGTGTTAACAATTCCCATTTGCCCTATTTATAACATCCACAAACGGTCACATGGTAATGGTAACTAAATGTTCTCCACGCAGAAAATACAAGAGGCATGATGCTAATTCCTTGAGCATTTCTTTATCCTCCCTATCTTCGTTTAACCTTGATGACAGAGACTAATGCTGGAATTTGATAGGTATCATTTTAGATTTAGTTACAAAATAAAAGTGCTGAAGACAGAATTACTCTCAGTGGGAATTATCCTTTTTTAGTTTGTTGGTCTGTAAAATCCTGCCCTGTTTGGGTGTATACACAGTAAGGCAATTACTTGAAACTTAAGATGTAATTGTTAGGGAATTAACTGATGCCTGTTTTTGTGTACTTTTAAAAAAAAGTCAGTGAAAGAAAACATTCCAAATTTGTACAAATAGGTTCAGAAATGAGAAACATAGACCACTTTTTTGCCTTGTTATTCCACAGATCATTATCTAAAGTAAACACAGGTCATTATCTAAAGTATTAAAATAATACCTATGTTGGGGATAGGATCCAACAGACCATGCAGCTAGTTCCATGAGGCCAAAGAGTATAAAATTTGAATCTTCTCAAAACAATATGACATGACAAACTACATTTGAAATGGATGGTTTCAAAACAATTATTCTAGGATAAGGCCATGAGTAAATTTCTGAATTGTAAAAGATACACACGTGCACACACGGACACAAACACACTCCTTGCATAAATCTCCTATAGAAACTTGTTCTCAATTTTATACACATTTAATTAGTTGGAATAATTTTACTGAACAGAGAGGGCCTTACTTCTAAGTCAGTACAGTTAAACTTAGCTGTCGGAAGTTTTATAAATCCTTTATAGTCTCTAAAATAGACACATGAATCCCTTATTATTTTTTATGGTTGATCACACAGTCAGCCAGATTTTTAGGTTGGATTTGGCATTTTTATCCTTCTATTAAGTCCTTCCCAAGGACCTGGGATAGGCAGATGTTGTTTGATGGTGTTAAAGGTTATTTTGTAGAGATTCTCCGTCATCCAGGTCATAGTTGTCCAAAGGTGCTTTTTCAGGAGGCAACTGGACTTTCTTTTGAAAACGTTTTGCTTCTTATCCAAGAAACTTCAGCTCTTCCCCACTATCCTGTCAGAGCTGAAGAAGCTTCTTGGCTAAGAAGGGAAACGTCTTCAAAAGAAAAAACAAGAAAGTCCAGTTGCCTCCTGAAAAAGCATCTTTGGGATAAAGGTTATTTTGTTCCTACATAAAATGTGAATATATATATTTGTTTTTGGGAAAGTGTGTCAGCTCTGTGATGATTTTGGTCATTGTTTCCAACATCTTTCTTAGCTCTTCCCCAAAATCATTTTCCTGGTCAGTTCTCACTAGCTCATTTACATCTGAGTGTATATAAATGATTTTTGGCTTCCAGTAATTACTTTAAACTTACCTGGAGACAGTACAAGTACCAGAGATCAGAGAGCCAGAACTGAATACTGATCTTCCAATTCTGGTAGACCCCAACTTACAACCAGTCACTTAGCAACTGTTCAAAGTTATGGTAGACCTCCCCAGAGCTACTTATGACCCAGTTTTAAAGTTCAGACCTGCAATCACACAACTGCATTTTGGGCACTTGGCAATCGGCCTGCATTTCTAGCATTCGCCCATCACATGAACATGATTTTCAACCCTAACCCTAACCCAGTATATCCTTCCAGTTTCGGGCAAAAAATACCCATTGTGTATAATGAGTTTGCTTAACAATCACAGGGTTCACTTAATAACCACTGGAAAAAAGATTGTAAAATTGGGAGCAACCACGTAATGTAATGACACTTAACAACTGGCACAACTTATGACTGTAAAATGCCAGTGTCAACTCTGAAGCGAACCTGGCTGAAGCCATCTTTTGCTGCCTCGTAGTTGCCACGAACTCTGAGAGGGGGAAGGGAGGGGGAAATAGATAGGCTGGCTAACAGTCAAAACAAAAAGTTTTCTTGTAGAAACCAAGGTCATCCCAACAGGTGGCAATTGAAGGAGGAGAGGAGTGACCAAGCAGCCTGCCAGCTATTGTCATTGGACAATGTGATCGGTGACACCTGGGGAGGGAAATATTTGCTCTTTTAATTAGGGGAAAAACTGTGGGAACCTTTAGAGTTGGTTTTCACTAGCTGTGCCGATATGATGTATCCAATAAACATGTTCTTTGAGGAATCTACCTGCCTCGGAGTTCTGCTTTTGGCGGATACGTTACTCGGAACACTGACAGCCAGACTCAATTATGGTCATGAGTTTGAGTACTACCTGTAGTGGTACAAATGTAGGAAACTCAGTAATACATGCCTGTGTAATAACTGTAGCCTATATACACTGGTTTAAATTTATTGTCAAGCGACCAAACGCATAAATGCCTATATACCTGACATTCTCTTTGTGTTTTTTTCTTTCTTGGAAACTTCACAAAGCCATGTCTTTGCTAATGAAAATATCTGGAAGAACCATCAACATGTATAATCAAATTTGAGAAACATATAGGTGGAAATGAAAATGTTTAGCACAAGCATATTTTAGTTTTGTCTCCTCCCAAATATGACCCCATCATTCAATGTAATATGTAGTTCACCATAGATTAATTTAATGAGATTAGGTTATTTTAAAATAAGCAACACTCTGAAAGTGATTATTTTTATACCATAACAATGATGTACTTAAGTTAATATCCCCTATTTTATGCTTAGTTAATGTACTCTTTATAGATGAGTGGCGTGGTGGCCTAGAGGTAGAGCTCACACCTCACAATGAGGAGGCTGTGTGTTTGATCCTAGATAAGGCAGATATTTCTCTCTCTGGATGCAATGAACAATTGTCTGCTGTGAACTCTGTGTAGGCGTCAGGAAGGGAATCCGGCCACTAACACTCAGCTCCAATCAGTTGCCCCATCCCCATCCCGAAGCAAGGGATTACAGGGATTAAAAGGGGAAAAAAGTACTCTTTACAGGTAAATATTTGGAACTTTTATGATGCTGAGTCACTTTGGGTACTGTTATTCATACATATATAAATTGCACATAAAACATGGAACTAGAGCATGATATCTAGAAATTAAGAACTTGGCTGTTTAGACTTGAAAACTGATCACATCTCCCATACCTTAAATGTTGAAAGACCATACAGTCTTGCTGTGTGGAGAGTTTCTTGGGAAATATTTGTAATGTTAGTTATAAAGTCTTCAAGATATTTACATGCCTGTTCCAAATGCGTTGTATTTATGATAATTTGCACCAGCTTTTAAAAAAATGAAAACAAAGATATAAGAACAAATTCTAATAAAGCACTTTTTTAAAGTTTCAGATTATATTTAAGTCACTGTTAATTACGGAGCTGTTAATTACGAACCCTCCCAAACCGGAGTATATAATACAAAACCTAACATAGATTGATGGATTGATTATTAAAAAAATATGTCTACTTTAAAGGCAGATTGTCATTTTAATGTGGAATACCAATGTGTGGAGAAAAAAAAACTCCATTGTGAACATTATGTGTAAATTTTCTAGCTTCAGGAAATCTTTTTTACACTTATATATCCACTAAGAAAACCTTAAGTTGTTCCCTACAGAATATCTATGTGCTGGATAGAACATACTTTCCTATGCCGTTTTTTCACCATTTAGTTGGACTGGAATCTACCTACTCTAGGAGTCTGTCAAGCACTACAGATTTAACATATGAGCTCAAATTACCTGAAAATCCCCCCTGGGGAACCATAGGTTCAAGCAAGGCACTGAACTAATACCAAGATGTATTTTAAAGAAACATCCACAATTCCTGATTTTTATTTTTTTTTAAAAGTTCTGGGGAAATTGCATCCTTCCCAAGGAGAAAGTTTGGAAGTCCCCAAACTACCGAAAAAGTTTGAAAGCCCCTGACAATGTATTGAATATTAGAAAACATGTCTCAGCACTTACCTCTGTCAAACCTATGTGAGGTTTTTTAATGAGGTTTTGCAAACAACTGCTTAAAGTTCTAGTCAGCAATAAATTTGTAGATTTTCTAAGCATGTCATCTATCTCTGTTGAACTGCAGAAAAAAATAAGATACTCTGAAAACAGATGAACACTGCATATGAAATTACTAAATAAACATGCAGTTTTGTTTCTTTCCCACTACCTGATTGTAATCCAGTGTCAATATAACTCTTGGCACGTTGATTGTCTGGGAGTGCTTGGAACAGCTTTCCATTTAACAGATATCCTTCCAGTCTCCAGCTCCATATCCCACCCTATATTTTGCAACCAGTACACCATTTGGCTACCTGCAGAAATTTAAACCTTTTCCATGTGACTGTTGGCTTTGCCTTCTTCATTTTGGGTATTCTGCACACCACCCACCAACTGCCACCAACTTTCCCATTATGTGCTGCCAGCATTCCCCACAGCCAACTATAGTGGGAGCAAAACTGAAAAATGAAATCACCCATCTTTGCTTCAGAAGAAAAAGTCAACTATTGTTGGTAGAATAGTCATGCCACTGACAGGGGTCCCCAATCCCCGGTCCGTGGACCAGCACTGGTCTGTAGCATGCCAGAAACCGGGCCACGCAAACAAGCGAAGCCCCATCCGCAAGATGTAGACAGCATGTGAAACCACGCCCCCTCTGGTCCACGAAAAAAATTCTCCCCATGGAACTGATTGGTGGTCACTGGTCTAGAAGAGGAAGCTAAGGCACTTTGCTCCACAGCTTCAGTGGAAAGATGATGAATCTGTGGCCAATGCTCCCTGTGATGCAGAAGCCAAGTTGATTTACCTCGAAAATTAATTAGTTTGGTTTTTCCAAGGCTAAATGGAACACCAATACAAATTTACAAGAGGTGTGCTAAAATCAGCACATCCAAAATACTGCTACACTATCACTACATCATCCCTAAATCATTAAACTGGTTTAATATGGAGCTAACACTAACAACAAGGAGTTAATCTTTTCTCTACCCACAAAATTTAAGATCTAGCACATATTATTTTCCAAAAGTTCAAGGAAGACGAAAAGCGTAACGTTTTGGAAGGCTGTTGTGTATTAATATCAAATAGTGTTTACTGAAGTTCTTAAGTCATAATTTGATTTTCATAATTTGTTGCCTCTTCCTTCTGGAGGCATGGTAATACATAAATTATTTTCAAGATGTAGATACAGTATTTTACATAGACACAGTGTTATTTTTATTTGTCCACACATATAATCAAGTATGTTTGCTTAACTGCTACAAAGGACTGGATTTCACTCAAGCTAACATTTGTTAATAATTTGACAAAATTGAGCATGTGTATTTATGTAATTTGAACTCTAGCTGTTAGTATATATTTGTGAAGAGTAATTTGCATAATTAATTAATTCCTGTTTGGAGATGGAGATTAAGAAGCCTTATTAGCTCAGTATTTGTGAAAGGGGAGTAATTTACCATTGTCAACAGTAGGCACAGCTTGACAACAAACTGAAATAGTTTCCAGATTTCAACAAGCAAAGAACTACACATTCCATCCAATTAAAGGCAAGTACTGCTTTGAGATTAATGAAAATGAAGCCTTTGAAAAGTGGAGTAAATTCTCCTTTGTAGTGTGTTCTACCTATTAGAAAGTGAATTCCTCAATATTCCAAGAATGACTGTTTTTTTAATACAAAGATATTATTGAATGGGGTGATAAAAGTAAAGCTTGAGCTGAAGAGGGAAGAAGGAAATTTATTCAAACAACAAAAGATTTTGTTGAAAGATAAAGATTTATTCCCTTCTACCAATCTGCATTTGTGTGTGTGTGTGTGTGTGTGTGTGTGTGTGTGTGTGTGTGTGTGTGTGTCTTGNAGACAGAGAGAGAGAGAGAGAGACAGAGAGAGAGAGACAGAGAGAGAGAGAGAGAGAGACAGAGAGAGAGACAGAGAGAGAGAGAGAGACAGAGAGAGACAGAGAGACAGAGAGAAACATTTGAATATCTATTACTTTTTCTAAATAGTCTAAACTAATGGAAAAAAAAACTTCCTACCATTACAGGTAATCCTCGACTTACAACAGTTCATTTAGGGACCGTTCAAAATTACAATGGCACTGGAAAAAAGTGACTTATGACCATTTTTCACAGTTACCACCTTTCTAGCATCCCCATGATCATGTGATCAAAATTCAAATGCTTGGCAACTGACTCATATTTATGACCGTTGCAGTGTCCCGGGGGTCATGTGATTCCCTTTTGCAATCTTTTGACAAGCAAAGTCAATGGGGAAGTCAGATTCACTTAACAACCAGGTTACTAATTTAAGAACTGTAGTGATTCGCTTAACAACCGTGACAAGAAAACTTGTAAAATGGGGCAAAACTCACGTAACAAATGTCTCACGTAACAACAGAAATTTTAGGGCTCAATTGTGGTTGTACGTCGAGGACTACCTGTACTTGTGTCCTTTCATAATTATCTACCATAGTTATAGCATTCATAGGATTCCTTATTAATTGTAAAATTAATTGCAATTTTATGGGTCTGACACGGATTTTAATTTCTGTACTTTGTAATTTGATACCGTGTTTCCCCAAAAATAAGACCCTGTCTTATATTTTTTTGAACCCTAAAATAAGCGCTTGGCCTTATAGCCATGCCCTCAAAAGCTTATTATCAGGGGATGTCTTATTTTGGGGGAAACAGGGTATTATAATTTATGTTTACCTTACTCTATCAATATGTTGTTGTTTTTTAAATTACTTCTATTTTAGAGTGAAGCTTTAGAAATAAACAAAATAAAATAAAAAGCAACTTCTACCACTGCACCCAGAGCAAATAGGAAGAAAAATCCGGAAGGTATGAGGAGAAATTGCCTATTTCTGAGACAGATGATTGATCGAGCTCATCCCTGGCTATATATACTGGCATTTTAAAGAGGAATCCTTCCCAGCTAAATGGTAGGGATTCAGCACAGGACTTTCTGAAACCAAACATGTTTATCAAAGCTTACCTCCGATGAAGTGACTCTGAAAATTTAAGGCTTGCATAAATAAATTCTTTAACCTGGATATAAATCTGAGGCACTGACTGTGACATTGGAAGTTTCTTTGGAAAACAGTGCTGTGGAAGCAAAACAGATTTTCCATGTGGTACTGTACGTCAAAACAGGTCAAGTAAAAAAGAATCTGATCTCTAATCTAAATTATATTTGGTTGCAACTTAATTACTTAATTCTATTATTGTCTATCTACAGTTTCATACACAGGTAGTCCTCAACTTACATTGGTTCATTTAGTGACCGTTCAAAGTTACAATGGACCTGGAAAAAGTGACTTATGATGATTTTTCACACTTATGACCATTTTTCACACCGTTGCAGCATCCCCATGGTCACGTGATCAAAATACAGACGCTTGGCAACTGACTCATATTTATGACCGTTGCAGTGTTCTCGGGTTATGTAAATCATCTTTTGTGACCTTCTGACCAGCAAAGTCAATGGGGAACCCAAATTCATATAACAACCGTGTTACTAATTTAACAACTAAGGTGATTCACTTAATAACTGTGGCAAGAAAGGCCATAAAATAGGGCAGAACTCATTTAACAAATGTCTCACTTAGCAACAGAAATTTGGGACTCAATTGTGGTCGTAAGTCGAGGATTACCTATATACCGTATGTATAAACCACCTGATTATGTACGTAAGTTATGAATTTAACTTGTATATAGTTAAGATGCTTATTGTTTACACATTTTAATAATTTCCTCCATTTCCTCCATTAAAATTTGGAGATGTGGGAAGCCGCAACTAAGGCTTTAGAGGGCTACTAAACTACAATGAAATCTATTGGTTTAGGACACCGTGCGACCCCCACCATTGCAGTTTGTAAAGAGTTTGTGTCCCAAAGGTGCTTTTTCAAGAGGCAACTGGACTTTCTGGTTTTTCTTTGAAGACGTTTTGCTTCTCATCCAAGAAGCTTCTTCAGCTCTGACTGGATGGTGGGGAATGGAAGGATTTATACTCCTTGCAGATAGCTGGTCATTTGCATTCTTTTGATTTGCACTACTCAGGTGACCCTGAGGACACAGATAAACCTCCAGGTAGCCTCAAGGACTCGCTAAAAAAATACAAATGACCAGCTGTCTGCAAGGACGATAAATCCTTCCATTCCCCACCTTCCAGTCAGAGTTGAAGAAACTTCTTCGATGAGAATTGAAATGTCTTCAAAAACCAGAAAGTCCAGTTGCCTCTTGAAAAAGCACCTTTGGGACAACCATGATCTGGATGACTGAGAATCTCCATAGACATAAAGAGTTTGTGCTTCGTCTGCCGCTTGAACTCAACCCATTGTGATTTATTCAACCACTACAATTAAGCAACCAATGTGTAAATCAGGTCACTAGAAACAGATCCTGGTTGCAGTTAGCTGCTTTTTTCAGTTACAATGGTAATCTAGTTTGCCATTATTTAGAAGTAAAAGATGCAGCCAGTTCTATGCTGTTCTCAGTCCTGTTCGAACTTATATTCTCTTCTATACGTTTCCTGTTTTTTTTTTAATTTAATGATATTCTTGAAATAATAACCTTGTTTTGTGCATGAAAAAAGGGAGGCAAGAGCGTCTGAATATAATCCACTTTTCTTTAGTTTTAAAAACTAATAGGTGGAGTCCTGGGTCTTCTCTAAGCTTGGCTGTTTGCTTGCAGATGTTTCATTAACCATCTAGGTAACATCATTAGTGCTTTGCCTGCTTTCCGAAGTATTTGATACCCATATATGGTTCCAATAGAAGAGAATGTAGGCACACCAGAGTCTCATTCGTTATTGGAATTAGCCAGACAAAAACTAATATGCCACAAAGTTCTCTTACTTTGTCAAGTTCTGGATCTTGAAAAGGAAATTTACTAATCACAAGTTTGTACTCTTCCTCATTTGATACAGGAATTGGACTGTAATTATCCGCTTCAAAAATATCCCTGCAGGATTTAAGGAACTAGTTAGGAACATACAGTTCAAGTACAAAATACAATGACACAGACGGGCACAATTCAGCCAGAGTTAAGCTTTATTGCATCGCATTTCTTGCAAAGGGAAAATTATGCATTTGTAAATTCTAATGTCAAGAATGTTGGTGAGTTAAAAAGTGCTGTAAAATATAGCTAGAAAATGAGGCAAAGTAGTATCACAGCCGCAATTAATTGTTAGTCTGAGTAGACAAGAATTCATAATACACTAATCAACAAATATTTGTGAAGCTACAATAAAGAAGCGGCTTCGTATGGAAATGTAAACTTATTATACTACACCAAGTTGAAATCCCCACAATACAGGACTATACAGACTGGATACGTATATAAACGTAATTTAAATTTGAGGTATATAAATCAAAGCAATAAGTAACCTGTGTGTGTGTGTGTGTGCGCGCGTGCGCACGAGACAGACAGACAGACAGACAAAATAAACACATGGAATTATCAAATAAATAAAACCTCAAATTTAAATTACGTTCATATACATATCCAGTCTGTCAGAAATGTTAATATTTCTAAAGCTTTCTAAACTGTTGTCATTTCAGAAAACAAATCATCATTACAAAGATTGGATAATGAAATCTTCAAATATTTAGCCATTCAAAATAAAACCAAAATTGGCTGTTATTTGGAAAGACTTTCTTCTTATCTTGCAATACTCACCTGAACAATGTAGCCCATTTTTTAAGAAGCGTCTCATTATACTGGTCTCTTATTTCAAATAAAAGATCGAATAGTCTGTTGACGGGGAAACCATAACCCTAACAAAACAAAAGTAAAATAAAAGAATATTTCAAAGGTGCAAACAGAAGCGAGCATATGATATTACAAAACTGAGAAGTTTGAGGCCTGTATCCTTCCTTGTTTTTGCAAGTAAAGGTCAGCATACCACAATCCCTTTCCCATTCAATAGTCCACTGGGGACTTTCTTTCCTCCTCATTCCTAAAGCAAGCTTGCTCTAATCTCTTTTCTTTTCCACAGCTTCTCATTTATCTCTGGCCTGCTTCATATGGTAATGCTGGAGCTCTTGTAAGGAAGGAATGAATGGATACCACTTTCCTTCACCATGCTCTTTATACAACATAGGGGCCAAGTCCTCTACCATGATTATCTGAATACATGAAGAGAAACAGAGGGGGGGGGGGAGGAGAAGGGAACGGGTTCCATATGAAAAGTCAACCTTTCCCTTCAATTAATATGCTATTATATATTTCTTGCATAGATCTCCTTTGCCATTCTGGCATAAATATCAGCTTATTCTCTTCCTATCAAATGATGTACAGCAGGTGTGTTCAAAACACAGCTAGCCAATGCAGCCGCACGAGATTGTAAACATTTTTAACATTATAATGTGCGTTTATATACAGTGACTATATTATATATTTTATATGCAGTCCAAGACAATGCCTCTTCACTCTGAGGCTCAGGCAAGCCAAAAGGTTACGCAAGCCTAGTATGGGCTTATAAGGAGCTATCCTAACTTCACATTTGAGCACAAGATATTTGTTTCTTGCTTATAAAGTTGATCTACAAGGCCAATTGTAGACAAACAAACACTAGACCTGAGGGATGGGGGGGGGAATGGACTATTACTGGTACCACATATTGAGCCCCTGACTGAAGAGCAGAATATATAATAAATAAATATTCAGAATGACTGGGACTGCAACTCTTAGTATTCTCCTGGAGCTTTGATTTTGCTGAATGGGAATCCACGCACTGTTGTTCTAACAAATCTAGAAGATGCCAGGTTATGGTAGACAAATGTCAAATGTTACTGCAAACACAGATATCTTGTTTGCCATTCTCTTGTCTTTTTTTTTATTTTTACGTCTTTTCTGTGTTTGAGGACGTTATTAGTATATGCTTAATTTTAAGGCACGTACTTCTTGAATCTAGTTAAATAAGAAAAAGATAGTAAATAGACATTCCATGCCTGAAATGCCAGCACGTTACCAACCTGCAAAGTATCTGCAAAGACAACTATCAGATTCTTCAGCTCCAGAACGAGATCAGGATCAGTGCAGTAAGACTGAAAGTTAAAATATCAGATTACGCTTAAGAAATTAAGCAAATTAGTGTTTGTCTACTGATGTGTTGCTCATTTTCAACAGCTGTAAAGCTTACTAATGGCTGTATTTCCAACAATAGTGTATGGAAGCTTACAAGCAAAGTATATTGAAAATAGGACTTTCTCCTGCTTATCTTCCTCAGAAATATTTTCTTGGTTTTTTTCCTTGAAAACATTTTGCTTCTCATCCAAGAAGCTTCTTCAGTTCTTCAGTGCCAGAACTGAAGAAGCTTCTTGGATGAGAAGCGAAATGTTTTCCAAGGAAAAAACCAAGGAAATTTTGAAAAGCATCTTTGGAACAACCATGACCTGAATGATTGAGACTCTCCATAGACATTCTTCAGAAGTAATATTTGAGAAGTGTTTCTCTGAGATATATATATAGCCCCCTCATGGCTAGAGACTACCCATAATCTTATCCACTATTAATTTGCCCGATACTCTTCTAAAGCCACCCACATTGGCATTTAAGTCAATTTCTAAGAAAGTGCTCTACCTCTCATTTTGCTCCCCATCACTAAATTTCAGATGTAAATGTTGGCTACTCCAATTTCTTCTTCAAGTAGAAGCTATAAAAATATTTAAGATAATTGCTGAGTTTCATTACCG
Organism: Thermophis baileyi; assembly: GCA_003457575.1. Taxonomy (NCBI): domain Eukaryota; kingdom Metazoa; phylum Chordata; class Lepidosauria; order Squamata; family Dipsadidae; genus Thermophis; species Thermophis baileyi. The sequence continues at coordinate 2,247,079 of QLTV01003253.1, forward strand.
GTGACGGTACCAACACATTCATGCAGTTTGCTTGGCAATTTACAGATGTGGTTTGCCATTCTCTTCTTACAGAGTGCTTTTTTTCATCTTCCCATTCTAGCTTGGATATGTGGGATCCCCTGGTGGTCTCTCTTCCAAGAATTAACCAGATCTAACCCTCCTTAGTTTCTAAGTAAAATTCAGAGAAGGTTGGCCTGATTCTGTCATCTGCTGAGACCATAAAAGTGTTACTGATGGTAGAAGATGATTTGAAAAATATCACATGAACATGTTTTCATGTTCTATCTACATGTTTTCTGTATACATACTTAACCTTAAGACATGTTTATTTCAGGTACTTAACATATGCTTTTTTCATCAGCCTTGGGGATCTATGGGGAGCCTGCAAGGTGGCTGTATGAGGTCAAGTGATTGTTGTTCTCCCACATTCTTGGGGTTTATATGTTTATTTTATTTATGGCTGACTCCTTGTATATTGTTATGTAGTTTTTAATGGCTGTTACATTTGTACATTTCCTAGAGTCGGGAACGACTACCACGTATGTGCGAGGGGAACCTTTACCTTTACCTTTTACATTTGTGCATTGCCCAGAGTCACATTTTTTGTTAGATGGGTGGCTACATAAATGTGGTAAATGAACAAAAGAAATAGCCTGGGTTTATGTTAGATAACCTTTTGTTTCTATTTACAGACAAACTATCACGATAAAAGTCCATCGGCTATTAGCAATTTTTGCTATTTTATTCTTTTATAAGAAAAAATTTGCCAAAAAAAATTAGGGTTAATGACTAAATGACAGTTGTTTATAATTCCACAACCAAAGAACAGCTACTAGGGTCTAGTAGCTAGTGTACAACTCTGTTACAATTTAGAGCTGTCCTAAGGCTTTTGCAAGTGAAGTTTACTTTGGAAAAGGGTTTGGAATTATAATTAGAAACTATTTCCTGGTGCTATTTTCAATGCTTAACTAATTCACTCTGATCTAATGAAGAGGTCAGTTGAAACTAATTAGGACAGATTGCAATAATAAGAGCAGATTAACTCTGCATATTCTAAACTGTTCCGGACTAAGAACAGTTTGGAAGACCTGGGGAGTTGTAACTCAGTGGGGGATTATGCAGATAGCCCAGGGCTGTGACTCAAAGCCTGATACTGCAAGGACAAACAAAGGCTTGATGGGCTCTCCCCCAAATCTGAGCAATTTTTAATTACCAACCCCCCCCCACGTTAGACCTCCATTCTGCACCACCACCAGCAGCCTTCCCCACATTCTCCTTCCTCTAAACCTACTCCACGGGGTCTTAAGTAAATAAATTTAATGGGAAGCTTCCAAAAAAACCTCGGCTCACTTACCGAATGAGTTCTAAGGACAGCAATAATCTTGGAAAGCGCCATGTTCCAAAGTTCATCCGTGTAAGCTCTCGTTATTAATCCTTGGGTTGCATGTAAAATGTGATCCTCCACGACAAAAAAACTGAACAAGGTAACAAATCGTGGAATTAATGTGATTTTCCTGAGAGATCATTGATAAAGAGCAATAAAGCCCAATGCTCTCTCTTTTCCTCTCCCCCTTTCCTCCTCAGCCCCCAAACATGGAGGCTTTACTAGCCTCTTGTAACTCAGTGCCATTCGCACCTTTGGTGCTTAACTAAAGGGAATGTGTGAAGAAACCACGAGTATATCTGAGATACAGTAATAAATGTAGACGTTTACCCTCAAACCGCACCTCAGTGGGAGAGCACATTTTTTGTTCATGCATTCAACACAGCAAGATTGTAGGAAAGCAAGGCAGGACTGATTGCCCCTAGATTGTGAACTTTATTATAAGCCAACAGAAAACCAACAACTGAATATGGGCTGGGCTGGGGTGCACTGAATCAATGGATGTTGCATAAATGAGAGATTCAGTCAATTGCTATCTAAGAAGAGAGCAGTGTTTTTGCTTAATTTTAGGTCTTTCATAGTTGCTGTGCATAAGGCGCGTGGTTTCAAGTTATACACCATGCAATTTCAGCCTGTAAATTCTGGGGTGTTGTAGTGCAGGGGTGTCAAACTTGTGGCCCACGGATCGGATGAGTCACGCACTGGCCACGTCCACCCCCGGTTTAGCGAAGGGGGGGGGAAGTTGCGATATGTCACGTGACGACAATGTGATGCCGTGAGTTTGACATCCCTGTTGTAGTGGAAAAATGATAATTGTAAGCAGGCACTAGAAAGAATATCTCACTAAGGCATCAACAGTCTTTATACCCTAAAGATACAATTTTATGTTTTAAAAAATATTATTAAAAGTTTTGAATAGAACAATAAAAGATAATGCAACTAAAAAAGAAAGAGAAAAAAGTTCCAGAAAAAAGAAAAAAATGTATTAAAAACCCCCTCCCCCTACAAGAAAGTGACTTGCCACCATCATAATGACAAGTACAAACAATTCCATGGTCTCTTCACCTCCTTTTAGCTAACAAATAACATCCCATAACCCATCTCTTAATAGGCAACTTAAATTAGTACCTTCTTCAATCCAGTTACCACCAAAAGATCCCAACAGAGCTTTAAGATTTTAACATCTGATAGATCCAATTCTTTAATACACACAAGATTTACTTTCAAGAAAACTTAATTTATTATACGATGATGGGAGGAGCAAGGGGGCGCAACTGTTCCCACCCCTTGGTATCTTAAAATATCCATTGCTGGTGTTAATATAGCAAAAATAAGACAAAAAAGCACATGCAAACAAGTTGAAAAGCTATAATAAGTACAGATAGCAGCTTTACTCACCCTACAATTTGACTGAAGTATCTTCTGTAATCTTCTACTGTTTCATGCTGTAAGAAAAGAACACAATCATTTAACAGAAAGCAATTTGAGAGGTTCTATAAATTTTTTCTTTTTTAAGTTCAAGTACCATGTTGGACTGTGGCTGTAAAACTAGTCTTGCTTGTTTCCTCCTCTGTTTTCTATAGTAGTTTTCAAATGTTTCTGCATCACCCTAAACAAAAAATATGCACAATTTTAGACACCTGTTTGTTCTCCCAAATATTTTCATGACAAACTTTTTCCCCATATTTCTGAGTATGAAAAAAAATAGCTTTTTTAAAACTATGGGATACTCATAATTTCAAATATATACTGTGCGTATGTATTGCCCAATTCTGTTTTACTACAGATATTTTATTTTAAAAATACTCCTTTAAATCAATGTTTTAATAATTATATTACTTTTGGCTTCTAAGATTCACTGAAACCCCACTCCCACCCCGAAGAAATTCTTGTTGTTCTCATTAGGGGGGAAAAAGGAAACTGAGTTATCAATTCTTCCCAAAAAAGTAAATAAAATTTAATTTGTGATTAAGAATTATTTGGACTACCTACAAAATATTATCTTCAGTAACAAAACAAATAAAATATTTTTTGTGGTTCTATTATTTAAAATATAGATATACAGATTATATGTGGGGAAATCATTTATTGTCACCATTGTAGGAAAAAGAAAGCTCTGCATTCACAGAAATGTACCAATTATGATGGTAATAATAAGAGCTGGATTCTTGGAAGACAATGTTTTGATCTGGGGTTTGCACTTTTCTTTATGGAATCAAGCAAAACTAAAAGTATAGTGTCAAATAAAGTAGACCCAATATCTACAGTGTAGTAGCATCTAAAGCAAGCAAGCACTGGGTAAGGGGGGGGGGGTGTTATTGGTCTCTGTATTGGGGTTTTATTTTTGTAAGCCACCTGGAATCACCATCAGTTGAGTTGGGCAGCCATAAAGTTTCTAAATAATTGAATAAGTAAGTAAGTAAATCACTACATATATAGTAAACTTCTGAAGAACTTCAAGGATATGTTACTGGAGTGGCAGAAACAGAATATTTGAGGAGACGCTGAGCTTGTCGATCGAAAGGTCGGCAGTTCAGCGGTTCGAATCCCTAGTGCTGCGTAACGGGGTGAGCTCCCGTTACTTGTCCCAGCTTCTGCCAACCTAGCAGTTCGAAAGCACATAAAAAATGCAAGTACAAAAATTAGGAACCACCTTTGGTGGGAAGGTAATAGCGTTCCGTGCGCCTTTGGCGTTTAGTCATGCCGGCCACATGACCACGGAGACGTTTTCGGACAGCGCTGGCTCTTCGGCTTTGAAACGCAGATGAGCATCGCCCCCTAGAGTCGGGAACGACTAGCACATATGTGCGAGGAGAACCTTTACCTTTTTATAGGAACATTATACCTGATGGATCTAAAAGACCACTGTTTTTCTAAGAGCAACCAAAGATTGATTAGCTAATTCATGCAAGAGTTCATACTATCACACCTTGGCTTAATAGACTGAGATACGAATGAACCTATAAACCATGGACACATTCAGCTATTACATTTTATAGTAATAAAACATGAATCTGTAACTAACTATAGCTTCTTGTTCCATCCAAAAGGGAAAAAACTATAGCAAACAGCTTCAGAACAAGCCATTAAAATGAAGAAGCCATGAAATGACATTAACTTCAAATGATGGCTCAATTCTAAAACTATTAAGCATTAGTTTGGGAAAAATAGTAGCAGAGGATTGCTTCCACTATGAGGCAGAATGGTATATAGACAACCAAAGGGCTTGGATGTGCTCTAGACATATCTGGATGTTGCCCTTCCCTAAGGAAAAGCATGCCATTGTAACCAGAATCAATCTGAACTTTATTTTATTGTCCTTAGTTCCACAACAGATATTAGGTATGCAGACTAATAGAGTTGGAAGGTCTTCTAGTCCAACACTTTCAGACAAACGGTTGTCAATGCAAAACAAGATCAAGCAGTCTCTCTCTCTCTCTTCCAAATGATCAAAAACAGTTCACTTTTCCCCAACATGGATGCTGCCATATGTCCAGGTTTTCAGTTCCTATCATCCAGTAAACCTATTTGGCCATTAAGTAGTGAAAGCAAATTTCTGGATCATCCTGGTGACTCCCTGAGACCCTTCCTTACCTACACAAATTCTCTTTGTTGCCTTTATGGCGGACCTTCTTGCAAGAAAACAAGGATTGGAATAAAGGACCAAGTGACCCCCTGGTATCATTTCAAGGATGTTTTGCTGCTGAGTTAGCAATGAAGAGACCCTCAGGGGCACATTTCTTGCTTTCCTCGCAATCTCTTTTTCCACAGTAAGATGTTCCTCTGGGATTCTTCAGGTTAAGTCCTACCGGTAACAAGCCTAGTGCTCCTATCTAATCAATTGCAGAAGAGTATTATAGCATATACTGAGATTCTCTGCTTGTTTAACAGCAAGTTGATCCCCATAAAAATTGAAAATACTGTCCATAAATGTTATTTCAAAATTTATTCCCCCCCCCCCCAATTAAGTGTAATAGAGAGGATGTGCAAGAGGAAAGATTACAAACCTAGATCAGAACCAGGATAGGAACAAAGAATCGAACACCCTCACCTGTCAGAGGCCAAATCTCATTTAAAATATGCACATCATCATCAATATGACTTAAGTTAACCTAACAAGAATCTCATTGTTTTCAGTGAGACTATTCTAAACATTACTTAGCCTCAGCAAATTTTGTAGAGTTGCAACCTTGGCCACTAATTCCTTCTTTTTACGCAACCTCCTCCGTCTTTACCAGTTATTTTGGAAAATTAGGCAACAGTACATGAGGTGACAATGGGAATTAAGAAGAAAAGGGAAACTAGGGGAAAAGGTCTTCTTTTTCTGCTGGTAAAACAGAGCCTCTAGTGGCTCAAAGGCTCTTGTCTTTACGGAAAGACTCTTTTTATGAATGAAAAAACAATGCTGCAACTAAACAGACAAGCATTAGCAGCAGGTAATAAATACCAGGCACATATTTATTATTACACTGTACATACATTTCCATATAGATAGATAGATAGATAGATAGATAGATAGATAGATAGATAGATAGATAGATAGATAGATGGAGAGAGAGAGAGAGAGAGAGAGAGAGAGATAGAGAGAGATAGAGATAGAGATAGAGATAGAGATAGAGATGATATAGATATAGATATAGATGCATAAATAAATAAATAAATAAATAAATAAATAAATAAATAAATAAATAAATAAATAAATAAATAAATAAATGGGTTTCATATATAACATATACATACCAGAACTGAATAAATATGTAGGCATCTATATACAGGAGAAAAATCTACCAGATCGTGAGCAGTAAAACCCTTAAAAATGCATCCCCCCCCCCCAGAAAAGGCAAGAATATAACAATGGTAGTAATAAATAACACAATGATTTAAACAGTACATAAATTATGCATTTTCTCAGTTTATTTTGGGCTGTATAAATTCAACAAAAAATGATCATGTGTACTAGATTATGATTTCCTTTACGAATACAGTAAAATCCATTTGTAATAGAAACATCTGTCACGCTAATAAAGCAAAACATTGTTTTCTATATTGTGAATTTTTTGCGATTTTGTACTTTTCTGCCATCTCAAATAAGCTCAAGATGCTTTCCGAAATTATCTCAATCTAGGACAGCTACTACTAGATCAAATACAATTGTTTGATAATTGATGGTTTAGGTAGTGACAGTGAAGCTGTTATCCAGGAAGAACAAAATGGAGATAACCTCCTACATTTTCTTTTTTCCTGATAACAAAGAAAGAGTAGCATAAAGTATTCAGCTGAATCAAATTCATACGAATGATATTTATCAAGCACTGTAGCATTTTGTGCCATGAGCAGTTCTTTTAAAGTTCCATCTTGTATCAGAATTTTTTGGTATAAACTTCAGGTTTCTGCTTATTTCTCAGTTGAACCTTGGTCTACATCAAACTCGATTTCATTGGGGGCCGAATCAGGATTGTGTTTGACCTGGGGGGGGCATGGTGGGCGTGGCCAGCACGTCACTTGTGTCAGAGACGCCTGTGGTGGCCCGAGCACTCTCCCGGGCTCCCGAGCTACGTTTTCACTGGCAGAGGCACCGCGGGCCAGTCCTTCACTGTTTCTAGGTCGGCCCCGTGGGCCAGATCTAAGCACCTTGTAGGCCAGATCCAGTTTGACACCCCTGGTCTACACCATGCAGTCACCTAAGCATCAAAATACAATATAATCCACTGAAATACCTCCTCTTCGTGTTCTTCTTCGTCTTCTAGTGTTTGCTTTGAAACTATTTCGCTCCTTGCTTCTGCAATTCCATTGCTGTTTATGTATACGTTCTTTCCACAGCACAGACTGCTCTGCTTCTGAAGAGCAGTATTAAATGTTTTTTGCTGCTGTGCCTGCATTAACAAAGCAGATACAGTCAAGAAAGTAATCCATGCGGTGTCTTTTACAGTCCCAAGAAACAAACGCAAATCATAATAAGGGCAGAGTTGCGGAAGAGGTGGTCTCCTAATGCTTTAGCTGGATCCAGCAGACCTCAGCATTTTTCAGAAGACGGGATGTAGTGTGACAAACTTGCTGTGCAGCTGAACATAGGATGGAAACAAATGTGGAAGAAGGCTGCTAAACCTTTCAACCATTTCCATCTGAACCCAACTGAAATGGGGGATGATATATGGAACGGTGGGGGGGGGGAAGAATATATATATATATATATATATATATTCTCACATTGCTCCTAGAAGCAGGAGGCTGAAGACACAAGCCTGATAATCAGCCTGAAGATGACGAATGAGACTTCCTCGAAACGTTGCAATGACATCTCCAACTTCACGCGGGAGAAAACCCGAATAACCACAGACCTACATACAAATACCCGCGAAAACCTCAAAAAACAAATATAAAACATAAAGTAAATGTGAACATGAGACATGAAAAAGATCCAGGGAAAATTACAAAGTTTCCTGGTGCTTGCATTTTTTATTTAAAGCAACCAAAACATCCAAAGTGGTGGCTGTACTCCTAATTCAAACCATGTTCAGGGTCTGCTAATATATAGTGGCAGGGGTGAAATTCAATTTTTTTCCTACCTGTTCTGTGGGCGTGGCTTGGTGGGCGTGGCAGGGGAAGGATACTGCAAAATCCCCCTTCCCACCCCACTCCAGGGGAAGGATACCAGAGGTGGGTTCCTACCGGTTCTGACCGATTCTATAGAACCGGTAGTAACTTGGCGGCCTGGGTCGCTGGAACCGGCAGCGACCCAGGCCTGCCACGCCCCTGAGCTGGTTCTCTCAGCAGCGCCATAGGCACCGCCATCTTTTTTGCTTCTGTACTGTACTTTTTTTTGTACTGCGCATGCGCGGCGCGTCCCTGAGCGAACCGGCAGTAAAGCAATCCGGAACCCATTCCTGAAGGATACTGCAAAATCCCCATTCCCTCCCCACTCCTGGGGGAAGGATATTGAAAAATCTCCATTCCCACCCCACTCTAGGGCCAGCCAGAGGTGGTATTTGCTGGTTCTCCGAATTACTCAAAATTTCCACTACTGGTTCTCCAGAACCTGTCAGAACCTGCTGAATTTCACCCCTGTATACTGGGCACATGAAAGTTTCACTCCTTATCTGACAAAACACTCTGGCTCCACCCAAGCATATCCACTTTACAGCAGGTCAGCAGAACACACCCTTGGCAAACGGGCCCAGCATGGTCAAATATGTTTGACAGAGACCCTTAAAGGAGTGTTTATGGGAAGAAGACAAACCTCCATCCCATTCTAGACCCCTCTCCGAGGTTTTGCCACATATCTAGAATTACGCATGAAGGTTTCCAGAACGATTATGCGTATGTTTCCAGAACGGTTCCACTGGTTTTGTTTTGGCATGAATCCCATTCATCCAGTTTTACCATTTAGATGCAAAACTGTATTTTGCAGTTCAAAATGGGTAGGAAAAGGCTATGTTGCTACAGAGAAGGCTGTCACATGGTGTTTGCAAATATGTATCCATAATGATAATAAGGAGGCTCTTGGATGCTGTTCTTTGATCAGAGAAAGCTCCCCTGAGAATAGGAACAAAAGCTAAATGTGATTGTTGCAGTCAGGCTTTATTGAATAATATTAAGAAATTGAGCATTTCGGGATGTTTACCTGCTTCATTGCCATTTCACCAATTTTATCTGAATGTTTCCGGATGCTCTCCAGGAAGTCCTTCAGATCTGACATGGAAATCCCTTTAATTTCCTCGCGAAGCTTTGGAAGGTTCCCCATCATGATTTGGCAAAACCGATACTGACAAACTCTAGGGAAGTATATGTTTTCTAGCTGTTCCATTGTTTTTAGAGCAGAATAATATCTGGGGGGTAAAAAACAAGAAACCATCTTTTTTTAAGACAGAAAGGGGAAAAAACATAGCAAGCATATTTTTTAAACAAAAAAAAAAATGATAACAGCCTAGATTCCAGATCCTGAATAATCTAGTCTCATATAAGAGTGGAGAAGAAAAGGAGGAAGAAATGGCATTGGATACACTTTGGAGATGTTGTTTTTAAAATTACTGCTTGTTAAAAACTAAAAACATTTGGAACTTCAAGTTTGATTGTGTTTGCTGGGTGAATTCTCCTTCAATCCTTTAAAAAAAATATGAATTTAAAATTTTATAAGGATTTTTTTCAGAATATACAGGAAAAGGGTAAATACAGTGCTGATTTTAGAAAATTTTAATGGATTAACAGTTCAGAAGGATTTGAATTGTTCATTTGTCATGAAAAGCATGGAACAAAGACAGGAAAAGAATACAATGACCAGACCAAATTCATTAAAGGTCCTCACTAAAGTAAGCTTTACTATTCCATCAGTAATTGCAATAGACAAGTGGATGAACCAATTCATTAAAACATTTAGTTGAGTTAAAAAGAATTAATTCACCTTCTGACATTCATCTGCTCTTTTAATTTGCTGTACATCTCCAATACTGTAAGAAAAAATGTAAATGTCATAAATTTCACTATAAAATATATAATCCAGATACAGATGCTTTCCGAACGATCAGTTTTGTATATAAATGCATTTTTGACATTGTGAAAGCTTTACAACTTAAGGATCAAAACTTAAAATGGAAGAGCAATAAAAACAGGAATTTTAGAAAGTTAGTTTAGGCTGATCTCAAAGCATGTTTAAACTTTGTTTTAACTCTTTATTGGCCACCCAACGCCGTGAAAATTACAATGGATTTACAACCAAAAATAGATCACTGCTGTTGGCAGGAACATCTGTTACAGGAAGAACATATCAGGAACCATGGTGTTTTACAGATAATGGTAAAAATGTAATGTTTCTCTATATAACTAAAACCAAATGTCAGAAAGGGGGATTTGGGAAATATTGTATATAATGATGTTTCAGCTTATCTTTGAAACTTTGGGAGTTCCATGAATGGTTAAATAATATTCAATTACATGACAACATTGTATTTACAAATTAATATCATCAACAATATTCCGTCTGAATATCCTATCAATATCCTGAATATGAATGAACAAATAAAAAATAAATATAAAAAGATAACTGATTTAAATGCATTTAAATATCCCCTTTAAGTCTTTAAGCAACATTTGCTCCAGAAAGTAGTGTGTATCACAAACAAAATATCAATTTTGTATGAGTTGTGTTGAAATATATCTACATTTAACTTTGAAGTGACATTTAGGTACTCCTACATTTGGCGTTTAAGTATTTGTAACTAACCTGGAAGGCACAACTGAAGTTTTTCGACCACGGTCATAATATTCCTCTGCTGAAGTCTACTCTGGATGACTTCTTCTGTCTGAGCTAGCACCTTGAGTATTTTCAAACATATTATAGTTAAATTAGGTGCACTCATGTCATATTCCATAAAACATTTGTTGAATGAATGGGAAAAGCCATTTTCTTACCTCTTTCCCAGCTTCTTGAAGTCTTCTGTTTGTATCAGTAACTTGGACCTTAAAAATGATTTCACCTTTATTAGAAAAATATGCATATAATGCCCTGATGCAGCTGCTCACCCTTGTAATCAGATCATGCTTCATGAGAAACTTAGAACAAAGAAATGTAAATCCAAATTAACTCTACAGCTTGAACTTGAACTTTTGATCACCAAGGGTTTTTGTTAACTTCAATTAGTTATGACAGTTCTTTCTAACAGATTCAGTGGCAAACTTCTCAATTTTACTTGGGATTTTTGAACTTTGTTTCTATAGGTCTGTCAAACAATTCAAATCACTGACCCAATTGACCACTGGTCCTTCTTTGATAACCTCAATGAGCTCTATGTGTCACTCATTGTCTGCAAGAAATGGTGATTGCATTTTATGGTAATTAAACGTTCATACTTTGCTGAATGCAAACACTGGGAGGTTGATTAACATCAAACGTGGATATTGCCAGCCAAGCGACATTTTAATGCTGCAGGTGCAGGCAGTGCTCGACCTCAGAGTTTCCCACATATTAAGTGACTCATTAGGTCATCATAATAAGGGAGCACATTCTAGTTTATTAAAAAACTCATTAAATTCTGAACAAAGATGCTCAATGACCTCATTGAGTCTCTAGTTATATGAATATCCTTTATATAATGCTGTTCTACTCATAACCTCTGGTGAACTATGCTCATTCTGTCTGGGGCACATTTTTTTTTCCTTACAAATGTGCAAAGGGAGCTAAGAGGGACTATTTCCACAATTTACTTCTGAGGAAATCTCACAGTATCTTTTTTTTTTTTTTTTTTTTTTTTTAATAATTTTATTTATTTTTTTGTTTATTTGTTTTGGGGAGGGTTAATTTTCTTTTTTGATATTGGTATGTTTTTAAATCCCAACAATTTCAGTCACTTTTTGGAGAAACATCTGCGGGAAGAGGAAATTTCCATGCTGGATATGGGCACTCAGAAAAAAGTATCTCAAAAATATATCTCAGCCCACTCAGTCGAGGGGTCCCCGACCGCTGGTCCGTGGACCAGCACTGGGCCACAGCATGCCAGAGACAGGTCCGTGCAAACAAGCGAAGCCCCATTCGCGGGATGCAGGCAGCATACGAAACCATGCCCCCTCCAGTCCACGGAAAAACCTCTCTCCTTGGAACTGGTCCTTGGTGCCCAAAAGGTTGGGGGCCACTGAATTAAACAATCTATGATTGTCTTACCCCAATGCCTGGAAGCTGTGGGGGTCTAGATGGGGAACAACCAGCTTCAGCTGAATCCTGGCAAGTCTCAGGGACTCTGGCTTTTGTGGCCTGCCAATTCCAGGACTATGTCATTTTTAGTGCTGGATGTGGTTGCACTGACCCGGTCATACCTGGTGCATGATCTGAGGGTCCTCCTGGAATCATGACTCCTGCTCAAACAGCAGGTGGCAGTCATGATCAGGACAGCCATTGCACAACTTCGTATTGTGTACCAGTTGTGCCCGTTCCTAGATCGGAGAGTACTGCTCGTGGTCGCTCGTGCCCTAGTCACTCTTCTATTGGACTATTGTAATGCGCAGTTCATGGGTCTGCTCTTGAAGAATATCTGGAAGCTTCAGCAGGTTCAAAATGCAACAGCAGAGGGAGTTTATGTGTGCTTCTAGAATACACACATTATATCTGTGCTTCGCGAGCCGCACTGGTTGCCAGTGTGCTTCTGAGTCCAATTCAAGATTCTGGTTTTGACCCATAGTCCTCCATAGCATGGGCCAGTTTATCTGAGGGACTGCTCCATGATTGTGATTAACATCTGCTGTTCTCTCTTAGCCTTGTGATTTTTAATTTTTTTTAATAATTGTTATATGTTTATTGTTTTAAGCTTGTATAATTTTGTTGTGCGCTGCCCAGATTCACTTTTTGTGAGACGTATATGTCCATATACATTTAACATATAAATAAATCAATACTTGCTAAAACATTTACAGCTGATCTACAAAATAATCTTCTATCTAATTATATTTAATTACAAAAAAGTAATTGTAGCATTTTTATGGCATACTGTAGTTCTTTCGTTACTATTGTAATGTTTTGAGTCATTACTCACAAGCATCTAAAGACTATTTTCACTATTTTCACTATCACTATTTTACTTTGAAAAAGAACATGTGGCCATAAATCCTGCACCCTAGTACTGCACAAAATAACCCTTTCATTATTTTTTAAAATTATTTTAAAAACTGCAGCTCCTTACCTTTAGTTTCTCTGCATCAGCCCTTACTTTAAGAAGTTCTGTAATGGCATCCACAAATCCTTGATGGTGAAAATTGCACATTTTTTCAATCTCTTTGTCATGATTACGTATACATGCATCCAATTTTTCCATAAACTTTTGGTGTGCATTCGGCTGGTCATCATACACAGACCTATCAATGGGTACATACAAACAAAATGCGAACAAAAATTAACATTAATTTAAAAGCCTTCTATGCATGACTTTGCTTACATTGATTCAGTGGTGGAACTTATCCACCTGTCTGCCCATTGTATGTTCAAAATATACATTCATGAAAAAAAACACCACCATTACAGGGGAAAAAAAAACAATCTTCAAGTTTTCCTTTATATTATTTTTCATGCCTCTAACTCAAAAATTATTCATTCTGTTAGTGCCCTCTAGTGGACAAAGTCCAACATTACCCAAATCTGTATTCATGGATAAGTAAAAAATAAATCCAAAACCAAAATTAGTAGCTTTTTTAAAGAATGTATTTACTTGTTTCAACTTTGAATACAGTGATACAAACTATAACAAGTGTTTCCATTGCCCTCAACATTTTGCTCATTTTGATTTGTATTTTGTGAATTCCAAACAAACTCAAGATTCCCACCCTGAAGACACCAAATTAAGATTTCAGAATGATATTTTCAGCTCTTATTCTCCTTGCCAGGGCCATTTCTTTACAGCTCTGCTGCGCTACCTTTCATCAGACAAAAGGATCAGCTAAAGGAGTTTAATATTTGTAAGTTCCACTGGGTTTTTTTTTTTCTGTTTCTACAAGTACACAAAACTTATAAAATATCTAAGTTGATAAATGCTATTGGCCCTGATGCAAGGGGAAGTAATCTGACTGCCCCCCTTTTATACATGCACATTTTATATGAGCACATATACATGCCCGTGTATTCCTTCTTACAAGCTAGCATAGCTTGAGAATATCTGCCTGTCCCATTATGTTGGATAGGACAGGCATGCTCCATCAGGTCCCTTCCCTGGAATCTTGCCAGGCCATCAACATTCTGACAACTGCGTCTTGCAGCGGTTCCAGCAGCTCCATCCAGGACTCCAAGTGCGTCGCTCAGCCTCCTGCTCCATTCTGGTGGCAAGCAAGGAGAAGCGGGCCAGTGGCCACGCGAGATCCTGGATGGGATTTCTGGAGCCGCCGTGAGGCCAGGCAGTTGTCAGGACGTTGATGGCCAGGCCCTCAGGTAAGCTGGTGCGGGGTGTGTGGGGCAGCTCCGCACACCTCGCCTTGTTTTTTCCTCCACCCCCCCCCACTGTGTTTTGTCCTCCAACACCCCCACCGCCTCGTTTTGTCCTCCACCACATTTCGTCCTCCACCCCACCACCTTGTTTTGTCCTCCACCCCCACCACCTCATTTCGTCCTCCACTCCCCACCCCCGCCCTAGCTTGAGTTTTATGGCTGCTCCTCGCCCTACCTCATACAACCAGACAGTGGGTGGGGCTTAACTAGGCCTTATTTTGGGGTAGGGTTCTTTTAGGCGCAGGCGTGAAAATCGGGCTAGGGCTTGTTTTCGGGGCAGGCCGTATTTTTGGGGAAACATGGTAGTAGGATCTTGGCTGTCCCTACCTGATGGAACCCACTTGGTGATCTGGCAGGCTCACATCCCCTCAGCCTTCCAGAACGCCATCTTGAGTGGGCTTTTTACCCAGGCACTGGATAGTGTCAAGATGTCTGGAGCTGATTGTGAGGATTTCCAAAGGAAAGACTGAGGTGCCAGGTTTTGTTTTGGTTTTATACTTTATGGGTTTTATTGATCTGGGTTTTATTGTTGTTGTGAACCACCCAGAGTTGTGTTTTTAGATTGGCATACTGTACATATCTTCTAACTAACTAACTAACTAAAAACATAAAAAAACCAGAACAGACATAGAGCAGTGTAGAATAACAACAACAACAAAAGGGACGTGTCACAAAGAGATCTGGAAAGCATCTACAGAGGTTATTCTAGAACCAGCCAACACCAAAGCAATGGCATGTAGTCACATATCAAAATAATAGAATCAAATATACTAAGAGGACAGATAAGTTATGTCTACGGTAGTGAAATAAAAAATGTCAGCAATGATAAAAGCAAACAGCATTTGTTTGCTAGAATTGCTATCTTCTTGCTTTGACATTCCGATTCTTGCTACTTTAATCCATACCCTCCCCAATCTTGCACCTTCTCACCAACCCGCAGAAATGCCAGTTTGGGGAGGGCTGATTACACCGTCACATTCCTAATTTAAAAAGCTACTAGTTTACATTTTTATAAATTAAAAAATAATCAAGTCCTTCTACTCAAAAACAGGTTTTGCGTACTTTTATGTTAATATATAAATACAATTTTACTTGCTAAATGTTTAGTTTGTACAGCTTTCTTTCAACTACAACTGTTTGATAGTCTTGGTATGTTCTAAGTTCAGTCTATTCCACCCCATCATGTTTTTCTTCTTCATTTTTTAAATCTGACATCTGAGAGCCATTATAATATTTTGCTTTAAGCAAGGGGATTCCAGTTGAAGTCCCCAGTAGAGTGGATGGGGCTCATAAAAACTGCCTGATCCAATTTATCTTAAATGGCTGTTATTCTGGGGTTATGATGCCTTGAGTTCTCAGACAGAAATATCATAAAAATGAAACAAGCATTCATTAAATAAATCATCCTGACACCTGCAGTGCCTTTTGGAGGATAATATTTTTGGAGGAAAGCATATTTTAAGCCCTTTCAATTTTCCAAAACCTTGTAAGACTTCCTTCTCCAGCTACCTAAGCTTTTTAGCAGTAGCTGTTCCTTCATAGGAATTAATTTCTTATTAAGCCAAGTATGGAATATCTAATTATTGGAAAATAGGATGCTATATGCTAGAAAACAAACATATTCTAAACGTATTTTGGTGAAAAGCCAGCATAGAGAGCCGAGGTGGCGCAGTGGTTAGAGTGCAGTACTGCAGGCTACTTCAGCTGACTGTTCAGCAGTTCAGCGGTTCAAATCTCACCGGCTCAAGGTTGACTCAGCCTTCCATCCTTCTGAGGTGGGTAAAATGAGGACCCAGATTGTTGGGGGCAATATGCTGACTCTGTGAACCGCTTAGAGAGTGCTGTAAAGCACTGTAAAGCGGTATATAAGTCTAAGTGCTATTGCTATTGCTAAAAAGAAAAAAGTGAGCGTTTTTTTTGTCACCAAAATCATGTTTTTAACCTGTAGGTCCTTATAAATATCAAAATGTGAAAGTTCAAGTTCTGTCTTAAAGGCTGCAGCGTATAATATACACACACCGTTTCACAAGCTATTAGCAATTCAGCATGAAAACAGAAACAAACCTAATCTACCTAAAAAAAATTATTTTCTCCATGTTGTATGGAAACAGTGCCACCATGTGGAAATTAACATTCTCATCATGAGCAATGACACATTCACTAGGTGGCATTTCTAACCCCTCTAAACTGATCTGGGATATAGATCCGAAATAACATTTAATGTATTTTAGCAGACACAGTAATAGAAACAGACAAATTATATAACATGGGTTTTCTTGTGGAGAGAGGGAGTCAACAATTAAGTAAGCACTAACTCATCATTCAATACCATAGTCTGTTGGAAGGGTAACATTTCAAATATTGTAAACATGACAAATTGTCAATACTATTTTTAAAAATTATATGCAATCTGCGTTTAACTGAATTCTTTTTTACATAGTATTTTTATTCTCATGCTGGTGAGCTCACATTATGTCTTTGTTATTTTTTCTAAAGAATTTCTATACCGCTTTTATTTTCCTAGGGTTACTACTACAGCACATTGATTATGTGACATCAAAGTGGTCTCAACTCTTAGCAACCACATAGATTTTCTCTAGGATAACCTGTCCCTAATACATCTCTTCCTTTATTGGGAGCCTTTTCCAGAGACTTGGGTCTTTGCACAATGTGTCCAAAGTAAGACCATTTGAGCCTGGTCCTTTGTGCTTGAGCGAGAACTCTGGGTTGGTTTGTTCAATGATACATTGGTTTGTCTTTTTGGCTATGCACAGTATTCTCAGGAGTCTTCTCCAACACCAAAGTTCAAAATCGTCAATACTCTTTCTATCCTGCTTCTTCATAGTCCAATTTCCCCATCACACGGAGTAACGTAGCTTATGCTATTCTGATCTTTGTAGCTATATTCCCATCATAGCATCTGAATATCATTGCCAAAGACTTCATGACTGCCCTACTGCTAGTCTTCAGCCTATTTCTTGACTGCTTGTCTTTTATAATTGGTAGATGATCCTAAAAGACAGAAGCTATTTACCACTCTGATATGTTCAGTGTCAATTCTAAAGCAGATTGTTGTACCTGTTTTCATTAGTTTTGCCTTTATATTTAAATTTTACCCTATTGTTTCACAGTGCGCCTTGGCTTTTATTACTAAATCTTGCAGATCCTTTGTATTTTTGGCTATCAGAGTAGTTAGTATCAACTGCATAACACAGATTATTGATGTTTCTTCCAGCTGCCTTTGATATATATATATTCAGTATATAGGTTGAATGAATAAGGAGAGAATCTCACTCCTTTGCCAACCTGGAGTCAGTCTGTTTTGCCATGCTCTATCCATACTGTAGTTTCCTGACCTGTATATATGTTTCATGCAAGAACAATGAAATGTTTTGGGACTGCCATTTTTTCAAGCATATTCCACAGCTAGATGTGATCAGCACAATCAAAGCCTTTGCTTAATCGGTGAAGCACATACTGTCTGCTGTATTATCTGATTTTCTTAATTACCCAGCAGGTATTAGCAATAAAATGTTTCTCAGTCTTATATAAGATCAGCTCAGTGGGGAAATCCAAATTTTTTTACTACCGGTTCTGTGGGCATGGCTTGGTGGGCATGGCAGGGGAAGGATACTGCAAAATCCCCATTCCCTCCCCATTCCTGGGGGAAGGATATTGCAAAATCTCCATTCCCACCCCACTCTGGGGCCAGCCAGAGGTGGTATTTGCCGGTTCTCCGAACTACTCAAAATTTCCGCTACCGGTTCTCCAGAACCTGTCAGAACCTGCTGTATTTCACCCCTGGATCAGTTTATAAAATATCTGGATCCTAAGCATTATTTTGCTGGCATATAAAACTATGGATATTGTAACTAGTTTTTACACTCTGTTAAATCTCTCTCCCTCCCTCCCTCCCTCCCTCCCTCCCTTTGCTGATTCCCCTTCTGTTGCTTACCATATTCCTGCAATCTTGGAGCTGAGCAGCCTTAACAAATCCAATGAATAATTAAATGTTTCTTTCTTTTTGGTGCCAAATCAGCTACGTTCAACAGATCAGGAAACTGACATGAATGGATTTCTGTTTCATATTACCTCTGGGGCTAGAATCCTGAAAAGGCTTAAGTCAAATCAACCAGAGTAAATGTTCCCTTCCTGGTGGGTGGCCAGCAACAGAATACAATGATGCAGCCACACAACTCATATGTCAAAATGAGTCAAAAACAGAAAATCAAATGCAAATTTGCATGCAATTCTCAGAACCTGAAATCGAATAGTTATAGTGTTGCAGTAATTCTGTTCATACAACATATTGCATTTTGCCCAATTATTTTAGGTATTTGCCTGCACAAAAATCTAAGTATGAAAAGCAGCCCAATATATAACCAGACTTGAATAATCACAGGTACTTTCTACTCTCTTTGCCTCTATGAAAAGAAGAGGGCACCTCAGGCTGAGAAAAACAGAAACTACTAAACAGAGTGAATGGAGAAAGGGACATGTTGTGAATGAAGTCTACGTGCTAGCTAGACATTTACAAAACTGCAGCGTACTTGCCAGGTACAAAGTGTATTATTTCCTTGAACAGAGATGCTCCCAAGTTTCTTCCTTTGCTGGAAGGGGAAAAAAATGATTTCAACATTTAAAATTAGAGTCCCAAACTCTAAAGGGAAGTTATGAAGACTAGCATATATAAAGGATAGCTTCATTTTCCACAGTTATTAGCTAAAGTTTCGTGCCTGCAAGAAGTCGAGGTGTTCAGATAACTGAAGCAAATGAGCTTCTTGAAGTTTAGAGAAACACAGTTTAGAGAAACTGTGATTTTTCTAAAATTAGGAAATATATATAGTAAGGAATTGCATTAGGTTTAATTTCTGTTTTCTGTGTCAAGCATCATTGCCTTAACATTCAGCTAGTGAACTGGGAGTAATTTCAGCCTTCCATACTTCAGTAATTCCATACTTCAGGCCGAGCATGAAGATATTACGAGACCTGCAGTAATGTATATTCTGCTTCAATCTCATTAGTGTTGATTTTTTTTAATAGCTGATCACTGCCATCTTGTGGTCTGGCTGGAATACTGCATTTCCTTTTGAATTTTTTGAATGTTTTAATATTTTCAAATCCACATACAGCTCGTCTTAGGTTCAATTTTAACCAATAAAATCTGTTCCTTTTCTGCAGCCCCTATTAAATCCATGTCTATACAGGTAATCCTGAGTATATCAGGACTTGTCAATTTCTGTAGAAGATAACGAAGTGCAATAGAAAAAGAGAGAGAGAGATTGCTCCTATAAGTGTAATTGTTGACTCCCCGGGGAAGGGGGGAAAAACCTTTACCCTCGTTGTACTACTATTTACAGAAGCAGCATCTGTACTTTAAGAAAATGATTTGGAGATATATCTAATCCAATATACCTAGATAGCACTAGAAATCATACATCAAACTAGACTTAAATGTGGAAATAAATACAGCTATGTGTCAAATCAATTCAGTTTGGCCCCAGCTGATTAAAAACAGCCAATTTGATACAGTGAAGTAGCTGTTTAGATTATGGGACTTGAATCCAATGAATAAAAAAAAACAGTAACTCATTTTTGTGCAGAATTACATGTTTGTGGCAACATCTTCTCTATCAGTTTAGCATAATAAAATTCCAGATACATAGGTGCAGTCCAAGGCTTTTTGACTTGGCAGAGGAAGAGATAAGTTAATTCCTTTTTATTGTTCAGCAGACAATGTGTATGGAGCCTACCTACAGATATTATACAGATATCAAAAGACAGTGGGATAAGCTATGCACACTTTAAAAAATAACTTTGAAGTCTTCAGATCTTGAACAAGCACACCACCTCTCTGGTATTCATGTAAGTAACTCTGGAAAAGGTGCTGCTGCTTTAAAAATTACATTAACTTTGATAATTGCATTCCTTAAAGCAATGGTGGGTTTTTTTTCCCCTTCAGGCTTTTTTTTTTTTTTGCACAAGCCTGAAAAAGTGTCAGCTGTTTTAAAGAACAGAAGAGACAGCATAGACTTTCATGAGGTCTACAACACTTTTTCTGAAACACTTTTGAACTTAGCACCACTCTAGTATTCAGAGGGTTTTTGAAATTATCCTCCTTTAAATTATGATTTATTTTTAAACATGAAAGTATCTCTATAACTTTTATGAGATACACAAGATGCAGCAAACATCCTTTTCAAAGCACTGGGACTAGAAAGCCTCTGGGGAATCATTTCTGAAGGTTAGAAGATGCACCTGCCACACACTCATTTCAACCATTCTCCTCTCTATTCTCTGGAATTTACAGAGAATTGAAAGCTAACAGTAATTGAAGATTTTAGTTTTTCTTTTTCTTTCTGGCAAACTTTGGTTGCATTTATTCACTGGTTACTCTAACTCAAGGTTTGAACGTAGCCTTTCCCTTGATTTGAAAAGTGTGATTCTGTGGCTTTACATTATATGTGAAACCATCCATTTTGGCATATTCAATAAAGTTAACCGAAAGCATTACAGGTAGTCATTGACTTACAGCTATGCTGGCTGGAGAATTCTGGGAGTTGAAGTCCACAAGTCTTAAAGTTGCCAAGTTTGAAGACCTCTGACTTACAGCTATTCATTTAACAACTGTTTGAAGTTACAACAGCACTGAAGATAATAGCAATAGCAGTTAGACTTATATACCACGTCACAGTGCTTTACAGCCCTCTCTAAGCGATTTACAGAGTCGGCATCTTGCCCCCAACAATCTGGGTCCTCATTTTACCCACCTCGGAAGGATGGAAGGCTGAGTCAACCTTGAGCCGGTGAGATCTGAACTGCCAAACTGCTGGCAGCCGGTGATCAGCAGAAGTAGCCTGCAGTACTGCATTCTAACCACTGCGCCACCGCATATTTTATGACCGGTCCTCACGCTTACAACCATTGCAGCATCCCCATAGTCATGTGATCAAAATTCGGGTGCCTGATAATTGGCAAGCATTTACGAGGTTGAACTTTCCATGGTCATGTGATCAATATTTGCATCCTTCCTGGCCAGTTTCTGACAAGCGAAGTCATTGGGGAATCCAAATTCAGTTAAGGACCACATTATTCACTTAACAACTGCAGTGATTCCCTTAACAATTGTGGCAAAAAAAGATTCTAAAATCAGGTGTGATTTACTGAACAAGAACTTTGCTTAACAATGGAAATTCTGGTTTCCAGTTGTGGTTGTAAGTCAAACACTACCTGTACTGAATTCTATGGCAGGTATAGAAAAATGTACATCCATATCTCACCTCCTGCCCCTCCTTTCTTCCCTCACCCCTGTTAGGACTCTGTCCAAACAGTTGGGTTGGTTAATATAAACAAGCCATGAATCACTGTTTAATTGTATATATGTCATATTGCTTTAAATGCATTGGTGCATTCTGACTGGCAGTTACGGCCATAAGAGGGAGCTAGAGAACATGTTTAGTTCTCTCTCTTTTGCTGATTCATTGCTGAAGTGACTTCGTGTCTGAGAGTAAGTTCTGTGTGTAGCTAGCTATCTGTGATAGTTGAATTCTTTGTTTGCTGATTAAGACAAAGAAAGGCTGGTAAGAAGACTGCTGTACTTCTGAATACTGACTGATTGAACATGTATGATTCGGACTGTTATTTGGACTGTGCTATCTCTCTAAGTAAACTACTTTTATACACTTTAACGTATCTGTGTATTGACTGAATAGTCTGAGAGTAAGTTCTGTGTGTAGCTAGCTATCTGTGATAGTTGAATTCTTTGTTTGCTGATTAAGACAAAGAAAGGCTGGTAAGAAGACTGCTGTACTTCTGAATACTGACTGATTGAACGTGTATGATTTGGACTGTTATTTGGACTGTGCTATCTCTTTAAGTAAACTACTTTTATACACTTTAACGTATCTGTGTATTGACTGAACCATTACTTATATCTACTGCAACATTACGGTGAACTGTGCAAACCTTCAGGGCCCAGAGGTTACTCTGCACAATTCCTTAACATTGGTTATGGGCCCAGTGGTATGTTGCTAGTAAGATTTTGAGTAGTGTGAATATTCAGTTTTTATATTCAGACAGTTAAGGTTGTATTACATTAACAATGGCACATGAACAGTCAACTTGTTTATCCATGATTACCTGGCTGGAT
>QLTV01003253.1:2271622-2310512 GCA_003457575.1 Thermophis baileyi
TCTCTCGCTTTTGCTGATTCATTGCTGAGTGTCTTCGTGTCTGCAATTAAGCTCTGTGTGTAGCTAACTATCTGTGATAGGATAGAATCTTTGTTTGATGATTAAGACAAAGAAAGACTGGTAAGAATACTGCTGTACTTCTGAATACTGACTGATGGAACGTGTATGATTCGGACTGTTATTTGGACTGTGCTATCTCTTTAAGTAAACTACTTTTATACACTTTAACGTATCTGTGTATTGACTGAACCATTACTTATATCTACTGCAACATTACGGTGAACTGTGCAAACCTTCAGGGCCCAGAGGTTACTCTGCACAATTCCTTAACAACCCCCTCTCTATCTTTGTTGGGAGGTAAAGATTGAGGTGTAGCAACTTTTAAGCCACCCATTTTTTCCCTTGAAATTTATCCACAAAGAAAAAAGTGAAGAGTTTTTACAGGAAATTTAAAGGGCAAAATTAGTGCTTTTTAAGTTGATCTCCGTTTTGCCACAAAAATACCTCCAAAATCCTGAATTTGCAAAATTTAGCCATGACGACTCCAGTGAATGATCTCAACAAAGTGACAGATTAATCTGTTCAAAAAACAAGAAAATTATGCATAAACCAAAAGATAAAGCCAATTGTCTTGAATATTTTTCTTGTGTTCTCTTATTTATTGCTAAAAAATAAAGTTTGTTTTACAGACAGTGAAAACTTCTCCCTTGGTCTTTCTCCATTTTTTACATGTAATGCTTTGGTTTGTTTTGAAAAGGAATTTATAATTTGGTTCAAATTTGGAGCTATGCTTCACTACTACTCAGTATTTGGAAGGACCATCAGTTTACAGTACTCTTGTATAGACCTTGTAATGAACAATGTTGCAGAGGCATACCTACCAGGTTTTATATGTCAAACAGTATATGTTACAGACCAATTAATTTCTTACTAAAATATTTAAGTATAATTTTAAAAATAAAATGTATATTTTAAAAAGTTAATCAAGCAAATCGGTCACTATAATTTACCCTAAAAATCATTTCAATAGACTAAATAGTACCTGCAGGAATAATGAATATTGAACATTGCCAAAACGATAAACCTTTCCCTTACAGACATTCATAGCTTAGTGGTGGCGCAGTGGTTAGAGTGCAGCACTGCAGGCTACTTCAGCTGACTGCTAGCTGCAGTTCGGCGGTTCAAATCTCACCGGCTCAAGGTTGACTCAGCCTTCCATCCTTCTGAGGTGGGTAAAATGAGGACCCAGATTGTTGGGGGCAATATGCTGACTCTGTGAACCGCTTAGAGAGGGCTGTAAAGCACTATGAAGCGGTATATAAGTCTAAGTGCTAAGTGCTATCTGGAACAGTCTTGAGATTAATATAAAGCAGAATATGAATATCTCAATCCTTAAGGAAAAACAGTCAGGTAGTCCTCAATTTATGACTACAATTGAGTCCAAAATTTCTGTTATTAGGTGAGACAGTTGTTAAGTGAGTTTTGCCCCATCTTACAACCTTTCTTGCCCCAGTTATTAAGTGAATCACTGCAGTTGTTAAATTAGTAACATGATTGTTAAGTGAATCTGGCTTCCTCGTTGACTTTGCTTATCAGAAGATCACAAAAGGTGATCACATGATCTCAGGATACTACAACTGTCATAAATATGAGCCTGTTGCCAAGCGTCTGGATTTTGATCACATGACCATAAAGATGCTGCAATGGTTGTAAGTATGAAAAAACATTCATCAGTCACTTTTTTGAGTGCCAGTTTAACTTCAAACAAATGGCTGTAAGTCCAGGACTACCTGTATATGCATTAGAGAATTAAATATCTCTAGCTATCACAAAAGTTTTCAAAATTAACTAAACGAATAAAACCGATAAATGTGGCAAAATATGAAGATAGGTTCACATCATCTCCCCAAAATATCACTGAATTTTAAACATGCAAGACAACACATGCAAAAGCCAATGTTCAACATCAAGACAACCACAAAGCTCAAATTCATTATTTGCAGTTGTGTTATCAAAGACAAATATGAAATAATGGGAAATAATGGGACATACCATAAGTCCTACATTCCTATGCTATTTCAGGTCATTTTGTCAGTCACTTTGATTACGTACCTCATATTGATACATATAATAATTTATTAAACTTGTATGTCATCCTACGCCCAACAAGTCTAGCCAGATCACAACCACAATACAATCAATAAAACATAAAAGATAAAAGATGCCAAGCACAATGAGGTCTCACTATCCCTTGTCAAAGCCACAGACCTCCGATGCTAATACTGTATTCTCTGTATCTGTGTTGTTTTTTTTAATATAATCATTTCAAATACTTCATGAAATAATGTCCAGATGTTTCCTGCTATCCATCAGCTTTTTTTTTAATAAGGACATATTCTTAATTCTGTAACAGGTTTTATATGTGCAGCCTTTATCTGCGATCCCTATCATCCCATCCCTTGTTTGTTGTTTTTTTAATCACTTTGTTCTATTTAGATTACCACACGCAGAAAGAATGGCATTCGCTTAAATTCTGCAAACGGGGAAAGAATGTATAAATCTTAGTTCTTTATACTTGACTTGTCACTTTTTCCTGTATGTGCAATTTCTGTGAATTGTTCTCACTAATAGTATCCTGTTTCTACAAGCAGGAAGGGCTGAGTACAGTTTGTTAGTTAACATTGCTTCCTATAACCAGGGTCAATATTCTGTAATAGTGACATTAGAGCAGTTATTGTTCAGTCTGGATAATCTGTGTATCTCACTGATAGTTGTTAATGGACATCCTTTGTAGTGTAACGTCACCTGATAATCAGTAAACCCAGATTTGCAATGGACTTCCTCCTTCCTGTTTTTATAGTGGCAGGCAAGGAGATGCCTCTTCCTGCCAAGCTTTTGTGCTTCTTACCAATTTATACAATAAGCACTTTTTTTTCAAAAAGCAATACATGTTTTTAAAGTTTTCATTTTTCAGCTACTTGTGTCACATATTAAATGAAGACTTTGTGAATATTCCAATGAAGCTATACCTTCAAAAGACTTCTGAAAACTACTCTGTTAAAAAATGATATTTCACTCTGTTTTAAGTAGAGTGAAATGTTTAAGATTAAATTAAACCTTTAAGCATTTTCTTTACAGGTTTATCAGCCTTTATTCTAAAAAAAAATATTTCCATTATTCCCACCCCTGGGGTGAATCTGAATTATAGGTTAAATTCAGTGATGTTCACCCATGATGGAATAGATCACTACTAGAAGGATCTCCCTCCCATCCTTACCCCAAAATTTCTTGAAGGTGGGCAATTTTCCAGAAGGGATTTTGTGGGCACGCTGCAAGATTACTATATAGGAGAAGACCTTTTGCTCGAAAAGAAGCCTATTTGCAGGAAGTTGGTACAGTTCCCTGTCAAAAATATTATTGGGACAGAAGATTCAAACAAATCTAGCAAGAATATATTTAATATTTCTAATTTCATTAAAGCTAAGTAAAATTATAACATTTGTAATTTATAAAAGTATGAAACCTTGATATTTCAGTAAACCGCCATGAAAAATGATAATGGATGGTAGTCTTTTGGAACAGGCCCTCTGTAATCTAGTAACAGTGTCATTTCATGAAATTCATAGATTCTAGGCCAGTGGTTCTCAACCTTTCTAATGCCGTGACGCCCCGCGACCCCTGCCCCGCCGCCGCGACCCCCGCCCCTCCCCCTCCCCACACGCGATGAGGTGACAAAGGGGGCGTGGCACCAGGGGTGAAATGCTCCCAGTTCAACCGTGCCTGCGGGTCGCCGGACAGCCGGTAGCCACGGAAGCGGGAGACTTCACCCACCCGCCCGGACGCCGCCATTTGAGTTCTTTTACCCTCTGCGCATGCGCAAAGAGTTCTGCGCATGCGCAGAGGGTAACAGAACCCAAATGGCGGCGTCCGGGCGAGTGGGCGAAGACTCCCGCTTCTGTAGCTACCGGCAGTCCGGTGACCCGCAGGCACAGCCGAACCGGGAGCATTTCACCCCTGAAGTGATGGTGGCACCAAGATGGCGGGCTAGTGCGAGAACCGCTGCTCTAGGCAAAGATCTGATAAACAAATTCAATTATCTATCCCTGATCAAAGCAATCCCAATCTCTGTTAGTAAAAACAACATCAAGCAGAGAACCATTTTCAAATATTTGTTATTGTTCCACAGTTTTGGGAACAGTATGCAACCCTTGTTTGCAGAAGTTGTTTATTGTCAGGCACAAGAGACCAGGTCCACACATGAAGGTCCAATTAAACTGATACTGTTAAACACCCTACATACAGGAATCTTCTCAACTAACGCTTAACACCTGGTTGGAGTTAGATAAGAGTCATTTAAGGATTCTAGGCTGATCCCTCTTTTAACTCCGACCGAAGTTCTGTCACTCCTCCTACACTATGCAAAAAAACCTACCACTTCTAAAATTATTAGGCTTATTGAAAATTCTATATTTTCTTCTACATTACTAATCAACTTAGAATCTTCTTCCTTCTAAAGCAGGGGTGTCATCAAGGCAGCGTCACGTGATGTATCGGGACTTTTTCCGCCTTTGCTAAACCGGGCGTGGGTATGGCCAGTGTGTGACGCATCCGGCCCGCAGGCCAGGAGTTTGACAGTCCTGTTCTAAAGCAATAGGCGCAAGAAATATTCAAGAACTGCTCAATGGAATTCTGGAAAAGTTCACAGTTGTAGATAGTTGCTCATTCTTTTTGTTCATATCTCTTCATGATGTTAAGTTCTTGACAATAGACCAAACATTTGAAAAACCAGTGCAATAAGTCTACATGGATACATATTTCCCTCCCTTTTTCCAGAAATATAGTGCAAATTCATGTCATACCTGCAAAACAAAGCTAAATGTAAAGCAGCAGTATTTTTTTATTTATGCCATATTTTAAACACAGAATTCAAAGATATTGCCATTATCCTGTGAATAATCAAGTGATTTGTGAAGAGGAAAGCCATTTTAATTAGTATGTCCATGTGGTCTTGGTCAGAATAAAGTACAAACAGAATAGGAAGTTTTCTATCGCTTTTTTTTTAAAAAAATATTTATTTTATACAAACACAATGAGACAATCTTTAAATAAAAAGAAGATTGAAATGACAATCTAAAAGGACAAACCAAGAAAAAATATTCGTTCTACTCAATTCACAATGTACCCATAAGATGATTGGACAACTGGGCTATCATAATACGGTAGCAATAGCACTTAGACTTATATACCACTTCATAGTGCTTTACAGCCCTCTTTAAGCGGTTTACAGAGTCAGCATATTGCCCCCAACAATCTGGGCCCTCATTTTACCAACCTCAGAAGGTTGGAAGGCTGAGTCAACTTTGAGCTAGTCAAGATCGAACTGCTGGCAGTGGGACTGCAGAGTCAGCCTGCAATACTGCATTCTAACTGCCCCATCCGAGCTCCTAGGATTTTCTCTATATTTTAAATTGCATTGCAACATCTGACCACAAGATAAAGTAATAAGTACCATTATCAAGCAAACAAGTAATGCCTGTATGAAGCTACCGGTCACCTGAAAGAGCTTGAAGAAGTCTGAGAGCTTGAAATTTTAAATATGGACAAGTGAAGGACTAAATACTAAACTCTGAAAGATCTTGAAATGGAAATCTAAGACAGAAACTAGAGAATGCAGAATGTGCACCCCAAATCTTGGGATGGATTTAGGAAGCAGAAAGGGGAAAGTTGCTGGAGACTGTCCATAATCACATACAATCAAAATCAGAAATGCCACTCTCTATATTCTGAAGACAGCAGAAAATGTCTTCAAGATTAAGTTAAAACCTATCTTACCTAAATGAAAGTTATATTTAATTTAGCAAATTTGGTCACTGCAATGCATGATGCTAAATATAAAATAACTTTAAAATATGATTACAAGGAACAGATGGCCTCCCAGAATCAATGTATTTTCTTAGCTCTGTTTCTTTGTGTTTTTCATTGTGAAGCTAACAGAGAAATGGTGCTGGGCTTGAAACAGAAATCAAAACTACAACTTCCATAATCCCATAATACCACTGATCTTACTGCTTGGGCTACTAGTATAGTGTGAGATTCTGTAGTGTTGTACTTCAGATGTTGTTAAAATAGAATGTCTTCCACTAGATATTATATGTGCTTGCAAATGGCCACACTGTACTTCTTGATGCACTGGAAATTGTATCTTATAAAACAAAACAAAATATCTTTGCTGCCTTAGGACCTATCAGATGTTTTCAACTACAGTTCTCCTGATCTCCAACAGCTGAAATAATACGAACTTTAATCCAACACACAATAAGTTGGAATGCACTGGAAATTTTGAAGACCTGAAGTCACAAGAGAAGCCAGTATAGTCAGTTTTCAATTCTAAGGCAGGCACAAGATAGAATCAAAAGCAGCAACAACAACAACAAAAAAAGTATCAATGACTACTGTCCCAGGTGTGCAAGAAAAGAGCCTCTTTCAACTTCATGTCTTATCAATACATGGACATTGATGCCTAGATTCATTTCATTGGGCAAAATTAAAATAACTTTAAAATAATTTTTAAATGTTTCCAGTTGGCCTCATTTTGGCCCACAGGACTCCATCCAGAATCTTCTGTTCTGTATTATACAGTGAGTGTATAATGTTGAAAGTAAGAATGCTCAGAAGATTATTTTCTACTTCAAAACAACCTGTGATCCTGGTTGGCTCATAATCCTTAGCAAGAAACAAGGGTAATTGTCATCTGAATGCACTTTTTTTTTTAAAGGAATTTTATTTCTCAAAAATTGTTCTAGGCTATGTGGAACATTTTGGAAAAAATGTGTTATCTGTTGACTATTTCATAATAGAAAATGAGAGTTATCTATTTCTCTTTGATTGGATTAGGAAGCATTTTTGTCCTACCTGTCAATTCAGGTTCTCTTCCTGCCCTTAGAGAAAACTTTGCCAATTAGGTCCTCTTCAGAAGTGCCAAAGTAAAAATTCCCTTTTTATTCTGTGCACTGACTCCCCATCTTTGTTCTTCCCCATCATACTGGTGTCTGTTTTTTTTTATTTATGTCTTAATACATATTGACTGTTTGACCACTAGATAGGCTCCAAGAATCAGAGGGCTCTCTGATGATGTCTGCAGTGACAGGCAAAGTGTTTGATATGGACCATTAACTCTTGACTGCTTGCTTGACTGCTTACTAGGTCAACCATACAATGAATCAAACATAAGCAGAAGTTTTAAAAGACTGACTTTTCTAGCCACAAGTTCTATAGTGTTCATATAACTGGGGACAGTATAGTGTTCTTATTATAGTCAAAAGAGGACTGAAGGAGTTGTCCCACAGGGAAAAGAGAGAACCAACTAGAGGCACAGGATTACCAGCCTGGAATATACAATTTCAAACTACTTTTCCAAGATTCATCATGTACTGCATTGCATGTAGCATCTTAAGACAAGATATTAGAAAAAACACCACTTTCCAGAGCACACCATCTTAAATCACCTTTGAGCTGCCTCACCTGTAGGAGTATCTTGATATCTGTTCACAAAACACATTACAGGTGTTCCTGTGATAGAGCAAAGAGATTATACAGATTTGTTTTTAATCTACATTTCCTACTTAAGTCTATCTAAAATTCAAATTTGTACAGCAGCTTTCCTTAAACTGATGCTATCCAGCAATGATGGATTAAATTTTGGGCATTTCGGCTAATCCAGCACACCTAGAGGGAATCAGATTGGAAAAGGTTACTATGAAATATCATTTCCTGTAACCATTTGTAGAGCAAACAGTGTGTGACGGATTTGGGCAGGTGTGGCAAAGAGGACTGTGTTATATTAATGTTTTGTCATCCAATTGTAATACTAACCTTAACAGCTATATAAATTAATTAACAAGCACTCCCATCAAGATTTAGTGCAACTGATGAAACGACAGTAAAATTATCTCTTTGGATATAGTGCACATGTTTAGGCAGGTCACTCCCAGATGCTCTGTGGGCAGCGCATTAATCTTGTTTAAACTTGCTATACTTGATCACTAAAACTATGCAGTTCCCATTTTAAAGTAAATGGTTACACCTAAAACTTGGTATAGCATCTATTTGGACCATTTTAACATTTCCAAATATCCTGATGCCAAGAAACCTACACTAATAATAGTAGCTGCTTTAAAATAATCACTATGTGCCCTACAATTAATTACTAAACCAGCATAGTGAAAAATGTATGCATAATTTACAGCAAAAAAGAAATCAACCTATAATTGCTAAAGCAGAAGGGGTGGTATCATTGACTTTAGGGGATTGGGGTTGTATAAGTAAATTAGATATATTTCGATTATGCTTCTTTTTTCACCAAAAAACACACTCTTGATATGGATATTCTGACATCAAGTTTTGCTAACATACTATTGGGAAGGCAGTTTGGGGATACAACTATATAGATATAAATGTTTAAAATAAATAAAACTTTATGTACCCATTCTTGATCTACAGTTGTTTTCAATTACTGTAAGTTTTTGAATAGTGCTATTTTTTTTAAAAAAATTACACTAATCTGACAACAACATTTACATTTTCTCCTCTGATGTTCTCCCTAATCTATTTCAAATTTTGCATTGGTAAAGTAACTGGTGTGCGGTTATATGCACACCAGTTACTTCAAGGAAATTTATATACACAGAGGTCAAGTGTGAAATTCATTTTCTTACTGAACATTATAGACATTTAAAGAACCATGTTTAACCTATAAAAGCAGATTTTAGCAGACTGCTGATCTAAGCATGCTGAAGGACATCTGGAAGATTGACATTCTTAAAGATGTAAAAATAGTGTTGCATTAGGCACTACTACAGAGGAATAACTGAACATTGGTTCAAATTCATGTTTCCCAAAGAGAATGAAGGGACATGTTTCTTGGTATGCTAGTACATTGTTTCTCAACCCCAGCAACTTTCAGCTGGCTGGGGAATTCTGGGTTGAGGTCAAGACTTGCACGTGAATTGGATTAAAGTGAGGGAGAGGTACGCATAGTCAGCCTCACTCTCTCTTCCCAGATTCCATCTTGCTCCAATAGCAGGACAAGAGTCAAGACAGTTGGAGATGGGCTGGGCGCAGTGGTTGGCCAGGGCGTCTTTCGTGTCTTGCCGTGCTCTTAGCGTACCACATCGTTTGCAGAGACCGCCTTCATGACCATTGTCCTATTCATCCGCTCAGTCCGCCGGAATCTGTCTTCACATGCTCGGGATAGACGAGTCACTATCTCACCGAAGGTCAATGGCCCAACGGCTACTCTCAACCTGGTTTGGCCAGCCTGTCGAAGCTGTTGCCCAGGGTGTGTCCACTGCGCATGCTACAGCTACTAGGAGCCACAGGTGAGAGCTGAGTGGCTGCCAGTGTTGAGAAACTTTGCTCTAGCATTTACCGAGAGGGGAAAACTTCCCAGAGCAGGTGGATGTATAGAATTAAGAGTTGGTTAGCAGGAAAATTACATGGGGAAAAAAAGCTTACAACCACAAAAGTATAACATCTTACAAACATGGGAGAACTCCTATGTACTTAGTGCTAAAACAAACTAAACTTGTGCAAAAATTTAGATAAGAATGAAGGGCTATTTCTAGGTAAGTGGAATACAACTAAATAGTTAATTCTCCACTTACCTAGAACATACGTAGTTGGAACTTACAGTTCTAAAAACAGAGATTGCCTCTACCCCAAACCATAGATCTTTGAAACTGTAGAAGACTAATTTAATTGTAGTTACAGACAGTGAAACTCCATTATATTCTCATAGTAAAAAAGTTAGGACAAAAAGAGCCGAAATTTCTATACCAATAATTGTTAACAATTGTTAACAATAATTAAGCTCTGAAAAACAGAGCTTAATCGATCCTTTTACAAGTCCACCACTCAAAGTATATGCTAGGATTCCTTTATAAACTTGTCTTGGGTGTGTGTGTGTGTATGTGTGGATGGAAAATAGAAATATGTAAATTGGATCTTGTATCTTTGTTATTTCAGATCCCTTATAGTTAGCGTACTCCAATGCATGCATAAAGCAATTCTGATTGTTCCCAACAGAATTTATTTGCATACAATCAGTAGTTTTTCCCAGCTTGATGCTCTAAATGCTGGCTATGAATAATGAAAGTTGACAGATTAGGAAAGGTTAATGTAAGAAAGTGCAACCTTGATTCTAATTTTAGAGAGAAAACAGTAAGAAAACATTCTTGGAATGTTGTATGGTTTGCTAAATAAAATAGTTCTTTCCTAATTCTATTACTAGCTGCATCTGTTTGCTAATTACTGCACATCTATAGCTAAAGTTTTCCTACCAAGTTGAAAAAGAGCGCTTCATTATATTTTGCAAAAACTACAGGGAAATAACACATTAACAACATTCCCCCCAAGGCTGTTACAAATTGCTAGACATCAAAACAAATTGCCGGGTACAAATCAACTTAACGTAGCATTATTCCTCTCACTGTAAAAGCAAAAAATATTGACTCAGTTTACACTACTACTACCACTATCCAAAATGTGATTTGTTTAATTTTGACTTAGCACGCAACTACTCTGGTTTGTAGATAGTGGTTTATAGCTTAGTGTGATGTGTGAACTGGGTCAACTGTGGCTTATTCAACAAACATGACCAACAAACTATTATGATATATGACCGAGGACACTTCAGAAACTCACTGAACACTCAAACTTCACCAACAGGTCTCACATGTCGATGTCATTCTGTATTGTGAAAGAAAAAATTTCAGAATGTTAAGACATCACCCACATAATTTGCATATAGGAATATCACAAGATGTGTTTATAATCAGAAAAAAAGCACACCCATGCCAACATCTACACACAGAATGACATATACATGTAATTTAACCAGTCATTGTCTTAGTTCCTCCTTCTGGAATAACCCGGAGTGAGTCCAACTCTAATTTGAAATATATGCTATACCTATGGAAAGTGCCTTGAATTATTGTAAGATTAAATTAATCCCTATACAGCAGGCATACACTCTTCAAAACTGAAGTCTTCTTTGAGTTAAGATTAATTCCTGTTGACTTCATGTGTAATCATGTTCTAGGTTTTAAACATGGGTTTCAAAGAGTTTGGGATAGCAATTTAAGAGCAATTGTATATTTAAGCATCATTTGGTAGCCACAGGAGACCAGGAACAACAGGCCTGACAAGCTCAAAATTCCAAATTAGCACATGTGTAAATTGGCTGTACCCAATATAGGAATCAAGCATCCATTATCATTAGTATCTTTACTAAGGTATGGTACCACAGAACAAAACAACAACACAATAATTGCAAATAAATGTAATAATATTAGTGCACAACCCAGTAAAGAATTGGATTGGGATAGGGCCATGGTACTTACATTCAAAATAATTTAAACAAGAGGTAATCTGGAATTGTCAGCTAAATAAGAGTAGGGAAGAACAACCAGATTCTACACAAACACAGAAATAAAATAAAAGTTCTTTTAAAAGGGTTTAAAGACTATAGAGACAAAGGGAGGAAGGGAATTGACTCAGGAGTCATTGGCCCACGTTCATCAAGACCCAGAAGCTGGAGACCAAAACTCCTGGAGCAAGAAAACAAAACAGTGATGTGAAAATGAATAGATTTTTAGGAAGAAATAAGAGTAGACTGAAATGGCGGGGTGTGGAGGGATGGGTGACCAGATGGCCCAAACATACGCACCAGTATTTAAACAGGGCTGAGACCTGAATAGGAACCAGGAAAGAATCCTATGCTGTACTGAGACATAAGCCTAATGTGAAAATTCAGAACAGTCCAAACAGCAGTAATAGTTTGTAATAGTCTCCTGGCAATTATTCTTAATGTCAGTATGAGATAATCATATACCAATTATGCTATGGCCTTTTCCACCATAAACCCTCAAATCTAATGAATATTCATCAGGTTAAAATGAGTAACCCTAGCTGTAAAATCAGTACATGGGTATAAAGTCAGCTGGTCATTAATCAAAACCCCAAGGTTGAAGAAAACTTGAGCAGTTTGGGACCTCTGAAGACAAATATGAAGAAGACTCAGTAGAGGATAGGAAGGACAATCAGGCCAAAATACAACCTCAGTCTTGTTTCTATTCAGCTTAAGGTGGTGGAAGAACATCCAAAAGGAAATGCTACTGAGACATTGCTGGAACCTAACTATGCATTGTCATCAAAGGTCACAAAAGATTCATAAGACTTAAGTATCATCAGAACAACACACACCTCTCTCAAAGGACCATCACTTGACCCAAGTAATCTGGACAGTTTTTGTCCAGTCTCCAATCTTCCCTTTCTAGGGAAAGTGGTGGAGAGAGTGGTGGCATGACAGCTTCAGAGAATCTTGGATGAAGTAAATTACCTTTCAGTCGGGGTTCATGCTGGGGTTTGGAACTGAGACAGCATCAATCACACCCATGGATGACTCTGGCGCAAGTGGGATGGAGATCATCCATCCATCCTGGCTCTTCTTGACCTCCCAGCAGCATTCAATACCATCAATCATGGTCTCCTTCTGGGCAGGCTACAGGAATTGGAGGTGGACGGCACTGTATTGTGCTGGTTTTCCTCCTTTCTCCAGGCCAGTTCCAGTCAGTGTTAATAGAGGGAGAGAGATCCAGTTCATGGCCCCTACTTTGTGGAGCACCTCAGGGTTCTCTGTCCCCTTCTATTTTACATTCACATGAGGCCACTGGGTGAGGTAATCCATCAGTCTTGGGTGAGATATCATCAATTTGCAGATGACACCAAGATATACTATATATGTCTACCCCAATGCCCCTTGAATGATGCCATAGACATCCTATCCCAGTGTCTGGAGGCTGTTGGAGACTAAATGGGGCAAAACGGGCTCCAACTCAACCCTAGGAAGACAAGAGTGGCTGTGGAACAAGGTTCTTCCATCTTTAGTTCTGAGTGAGGGTTGCACTACTCCAGACAGATCCAATGCACAATCTGGGGGTCCTTCTAGATTCATAGCTCCTACTCAAAGATAAGGTGGCAGCCATGGCTAGGAGAGCCTTTGCACCCCTTTAGTTGGTGTGCCAGTTACACACATTATTGGAGCAGGAGGCCCTCCTCACAGTGAATCATGCCCTTGTAACCGCTCATTTAGACTACTGCAATACACTCTACATGTGGCTGCCCCAGAAGAGCATTCAGAAACTTCAACTGGTGCAGAATGCAGCTGTGTGAGTAGTAAATAGTGCCAGATATACTGTATAGCACATGTAATATTACTGCTGCAAGAGCTGCATTGGTTACTCATATGTTTCCAGGTACACGTCAAGGTGCTGGTTGTCTCCCTACATGGCTTGGGACCAGGCTACTCGAGAGATCACTTTTTTCCAAAGGGAAAGGGAAGATTGGAGACTGTCAAACTTGATCTGGTAGAATGGGCATGTGGCAGATCCCATCAGCCGAAGGCCATATGTGGTGCTGGCAGGGACTCCAAGACGGATCTTTTCTGCAGTAGCCCTGCCAGTGGTGAAATCCAAATTTTTTTACTACCGGTTCTGTGGGCGTGGCTTGGTGGGCGTGGTGTGGCTTGGTGGGCGTGGCAGGGGAAGGATACTGCAAAATCCCCATTCCCTCCCGACTCCTGGGGGAAGGATATTGCAAAATCTCCATTCCCACCCCACTCTGGGGCCAGCCAGAGGTGATATTTGCCGGTTCTCCGAACTACTCAAAATTTCCGCTACCGGTTCTCCGAACTACTCAAAATTTCTGCTACCGGTTCTCCAGAACCTGTCACAACCTGCTGGATTTCACCCCTGAGCCCTGCCTGATGGAATAACTTCCCCTGGGAGATTAGAATGGTCCCAACCTTCTTGTCTTTTCGTAAATCTCTAAAAACCTGGCTGTGTTCAAGAGCCTGGGATGCTGAAATGTGCTAAGGACTGTTTCCTGGCTTTATGGTTAACTGGCCAAGCATCTCGGTTGCTATGCATATTTATTTTGAATATTTTTAATTAGATTTCTATTGTTTTTATTATTTAAAATGTTTTTATTGTATATTTTTTGAATTGTAAGCCATCCAGGCTCATTGATTGAGGTAGGCTGATATAGAAATTGAATAAATAAATAAAAATGATATTGGAAGCTCAGGACAAAAAGTACTAAGACTGATCCTGAGAGACAACTACTACAAGGGGACACCCCAGGACTCTCCATCTGTAGTAAAGAAACACAGTTCTCCACTCTTCCATTTCCTAAACCAACAATCTAGAAAAACATGTCCATACTAAACATTTTTCTGAGTTTATTTAAAAGACTGTATACGTGAAGAGAATAACATTTCCTACAGTTGTACCAGATAAATACAGATGAAAATAAACTATAAAAGCAAGGGGAAATATGAAACTGGCTCTTTAAAGAATCTGATTAATCCAAGTTCTTAACAGCAA
Source organism: Thermophis baileyi (assembly GCA_003457575.1). Taxonomy (NCBI): domain Eukaryota; kingdom Metazoa; phylum Chordata; class Lepidosauria; order Squamata; family Dipsadidae; genus Thermophis; species Thermophis baileyi. The sequence goes on from QLTV01003253.1 coordinate 2,286,064, forward strand.
TAATTAAGTCTCATGTAAAGCAGGTGTTTAATAGTTACTTCATGATATGTTGTCAAGAAGCACACTTAATAAGTACTGCAAAGATGAGAATCTTAGCTTATGATGAGGAGTATTAAAGAACAGGTTTGGTGGAATATCCTTATCTCATCTTCAGCATCTTCCTAATGCTGCAGTTAAAACATTTCAATATTAACTCCAGAGTCCTTCGGGAGTTGGGCGGCATATAAATTTTATAAAATAAATAAATAAATAAATAAACTTATGCAGTATCTTTCAGTGAAGAACAATAATTCAATTTCTGCATACAGTAATTAATTGCACGAAGTGTTTATTACATTAGAAAACTATATTTGTTCAATATGTTTATCTGTTAAACCAGGGGATGTCCAACTTTGGCAACTTTAAGAGGTGTGGACTTCAACTCCAGATTTTCCCAGGGAGCATGGCTGGTTGGGGAATTCTGGGAGGTGAAGTCCAGAGGGCTTAAAGTTGCCAAAGTTGGACACTCCTGTGTTAAACATTATTTGAATTAAATGGGTCTTGAATGCATTAAATATTTCAGCACACACTTTAAATATTTTTATTCATAATAGGAGTAAAATAGGGGGAAGTTGCATCTATTTTAATGATGTCAGGTAGATTTATACAGTAAGATTATTTAAAACAGCCATAACACTGACATAAGATTACTGTTCAGTTCTTCGGTGTTATTAACTGATGGGTTTTAGAATGCAGCAATTTGATGTTTCTTCAAAATCTAGTATTACAATGGGGAGTGAGGAAATACTAAGTAGCTAAATACATACAGGTGGTCCTCGACATTAAAACCATTCATTTAGTGACCATTCAAAATTACAATGGCATTGAAAAAGTGACTTATGTATGTTTTTCACACTTGCGATCATTGCAGCATCCCCATGGTCATATGATCAAAATTCCAGACATTTGATAACTGATTCTTATTTATGAAAAGTTCAGTATCCCGGGGTCATGTGATCACCTTTTGCAACCTTCTGACAAGCAAAATCAATGGGGAAGTCAGATTCACTTAACCATGTTGCTAAGTTAACAACCACAGTGATTCATTTAACAACAGTGGCAAGAAAGATCCTAAAAATAGGGCAAAACTCGTTTAACAACTGTCTTGCTTAGTAACAGAAATTTTGGGCTCAATTGTGGTCATAAATTGAGGACTAGCTGTATTTATATTTACGGTAAAAGTCTGAAATGAGTTAAAGTCATAAAAGTATATTTGCCATTGATTTCTAGCACTTCACCCTTCTACTAGGAATATTTTGTGTGTATATAATGTGTAAACATTAGTGAGTTGACTATTTTTATTTTTTGCATAACTTAAAATCTACTGAAATAAATTTTTGTAATCATATGAACTTTATATAGCTTTGCATAAGCTCTTTCATACAATCTTTATATAGTATTCTTCCTAAACTCATGAATTAGGAGAAACCTGAACTTTTAAAATTATTGTAGAACACCTTATCCAGAGCATAATTATAGACAGAACTCGATTTAGCATCACAATTCAGCCCAAATTTTCTGTTGCTAAGTGAGATATTTGTTAAGTGAATTTTGTCCCATTTTACGACTTTTCTCGCCACAGTTGTTAAGTGAATCACTGCAGTTGTTAAGTTAGTAACATAGTTAAGTGAATATGGCTTCCTCATTGACTTTGCTTGTCAGAAGGTTGCAAAGGATGATCTGATGACCCTTGGACACTGCAACCGTCATAATATGAGTCAGTTGCCAAGCATCTGAATTTTGATCACGTGACCAGTGGTCCTAAATGTGAAAAACAGTCATGAGTCACTTTTCTCAGAGTTGTTGTAACTTTGAATGGTCACTAAATGAACTGTTTATTTATTTATTTATTTATTATTTGTATTTCTATGCCTCCCAACTCCCAAGGGACTCTGGGCGGCTTACAACAAATACAAACTGTTGTTAGTCAAGGACTACTTGTAATTAGAATTGTCTCATAAAAAACATCCAAGGTATTAGAATGAATTTGTCTTATGACTTTAAGTAATTATATTTTGGTATACATAATTATGTCATTACTGTACATACTTTCAATGGGTAAGGTTTACAATTTATCGTGTACCTTCAGCAAGTAAGCCCTTGAAAACCTTAGTATTGGATCAATAAATACAACCTGTTTTTACATCTCAGTGCTAAGCTATAAACCATGGTTTACAAATTACAATTCCTCAATTTAAGCAATATTCTAAGCCATAATCTGTTGTTTTTGGCTTAGCATGTTGTATGAGCCAAAGCAACAGAAAGCATGAAAGACAGGGGACAAAGGTTTCATAACAGTAAAATAATATAGCCAGCATATATTCTAGATATCAGATATAATCATACGACAGCAGTACTATATCAGTAAACATTCATCAACAAAAGATGTAATTGCATCATCCTAAAAAAGTATTCCATGGAACAAGACCAATGCAGATGGAGCGGAAGGAGAATCACAGTTCTGAAGTCTTCCCATTTCCAGACAATAAAGACCCACCCATATCTTTGTAGTAGAAAGTAAATCCATAGTATTACACAGCAATGTGTAATTAGTTAGAACAACAGAGCCGCTCCACTTCTTTTACATAGGATACTACTACTGAGTGTATCACTAGAAGCAAAATACTGTTAATTTCCAAATAAAACTGTCAAACACCACTTCAGAGGAAGCCGATTTAGAACTCGTGACTAGGAAAGGAAACTCGCTGGTTTTGACAAGTCCCAAAACACTTAAGAGTACATCAAGGTTTACAAAGACAACTTCACCTCCATGCCTTTTTTCCAGATATTGCATTGCACAATTATTTCACCAAAGGAAACAGCCAGAGGTTTGTTATGGGTAAGCCTCAGAAGTGCCAAGAAATAAACAACAGGGAAGGAAAACGAGCGTCTCCATGGCACACTTACACATTCCCGGGGGAGGGCAGGTGTGAGAGACTGAACAAGCTGATCCTGACCGGAGGAGAACTTCAGTGGAGAAAGGAGGGCTCTGCCAGTCTTTCACGTGTCCATCTGACAGGTTGTCAGAACAGAGGGAAACGGGCACCCCACAAATGGGCATCCCAGCTTGGGCTTCTGAGAAGCTGCACTTCCCACCCTGATTCCAGAGGAAAATAAAGGGGCTGCTTAGCCTGCTGATGGGACTGCTCCGAGTCTTCGGAGGCCAGGTGAGCGGCCAGGTGAGCCAAGAAGACGCCTTTCTTAAGAGGAACGAGGGGGGGCCGGGTGAAGTTGGTCCTCCCCTTTGCCGGGGAAAGGAGTCCTACCAAGCCACGGGCAGGGAAATTCAATGGAAGGAAACCTCTCCACCTCACGCATCTGGAAAGGCAGGAGACTCCCGGGGGAGGGGGAGCTGCAACCCCCTCGCCCCTTAATTTTGCCCGGCAGAGGCGCCGGGTTCCCCGGGTGCGAGCTGTCATCGCTCCGGCGTTGCAAAATAGGGGAGACCGAGGGTTTTCGGCCTCCGCGACGGATGCGGCACCTGCTTTCGGACTCCCCACCGCCCGCCCCCCTCCTCCGCCAGGCGCTCACCTCAAGGTNTCCCACACAGGCCGTCTCTGTACTCTCAATCTCCTGCAGGATCCGCTCATGCTCCGGCAGGCTCTCCGCCATCTTGCATGGGAGGGGAGACAGGGAGGGAGGGAGGGAGACGGAGAGACAAGCCAAGGGGGCGGGGAAGGGGCGGGGCCACCCCGTTGCGGAGTCGAAGGGAGCGAATCGGCGAGGAGGGCGGGCGCCCGCGACCTTCAGAGCGGCTGGCGGCCTCCAGATGTGTCAAACTACAACTCCCATGCTCCTTGTAGTCCGGAACACTTGGAGGGGGGTTCAGTCTGGGTTCTAAAAGCACCTTGCATGCCTAAAAGTATGCAGAATGTTCTATGCATTTTTTTTCCCTTGGAGTGAAAAGGGAGTAGTGTATAAGGCGCTGTTTCTCAACCTTGGCAGCTTTAAGATGTCTAGACTCCAATTCCCAGAATTCCCCAGCCAGTTAAAGTTTCACACATCTTAAAGTTGCCAAGGTTGACGAGGCACTGGTATAAAGCATCCCCTTCTGTTCTCTTCTGGTTTAAGAGTGGCTTCTGAAAAAAGTCAAAGGCCATCTCAAGGTTTAACAACTAGGAGAGGAATTTGCAGCTGACCCAATGTTGCTGAAGTTCCAGAGGTATGGAGCATAATGCACCATCTGGATAGCCAAACGTTTTCTACCTTCTGGTTACATTTTACCAGAAGATGTTGCATCGGTCTCACCTGCTGAACATACCTGAGTTCCTGCAAAGGTGAAATAATTAAAATATTGGAAACACTTTTTTCAAAAATGAGATACTTCTAATTTTGAGACAACAGCATCTTCTTTTGAAGGAGAAATGTATTCTTTAAAAAAAAGGAAATATAATTAATTTTCACGTAAGAATCTGTATTCTTTTAACATCACCAAGGATAGTATATGTGCTTATAACCAGGATGTAGGGCACAAGTTGGCAAGGCCCTAGGTGGATTTTTTTTTGAAATTATATACTGTAAAGGACTGGGAGATAAATTTAACTGTCAGTTATGACCTCTAATGACTCCATGCATATGTTAGCTTTGGGGTGATAATACCGTATGGAAGCAGCTGACCTTTGCTTTCTTCAGGAGTGTCCAGAAGATGTAAAAAAAAATCAAGGCAGCAGCCATTACAGTATGATCAAACTCTGTCTGTTTTTTATGTGCATGTTATATATGGCCTACATCAGTAGTGGGTTTCACTTACCTTCGCTACCGGTTCGGAACTGTGAACACATGTGCATGTGTGCTTGCTTCGCTCGCTCATAGCGCTTCTGCGCATGCACAGAACCTTCTGTGCATGCGCAGATCATCTGTGATGACGTCCGGGGGGCGGAGCCTCCTGCCACCGCCGCTACCGGTTCGCCCGAACCGGTAGCAACCCACCACTGGCCTACATAAAAAACAGGCAGCGCTTGAAACAGAGATGGGTTCCTCCCGGTTCGGACTGGTGCCGACCCGCTGGTGATGTCACTGAGCCGGTTCGGTCGGTGCCGGTCCGTGGGCGCCGCCATCTTTTTTTGGGATTTTTTTTTTTGAAATAAAAAATTGGGGAATTTTTTTTAATTTTTTCTTCTGCGCATGCGCAGAAGCCGAGTTTCTGGCACTGCGCATGTGTCACCATCTTGTTTTCGGCTTTTTTTTTTAGAATTTTTTTCTAAAATTGATTTTTTGGCACTGCGCATGTATGCGCGTGCAAAGCGCGCCCATGAGGCCTGCCCATGAGGCCCGCCCACGCAGCATGGGAGGAAGCGAACTGGCAGTGAGGTAATTTAGAACCCACCCCTGGCTTGATATGACTACAGTGGCAGGGTGTTTTATGCCCTAAGATAGCCTTTTTCTTCAACTTTTTTTTTAAAAAAATTTCCTTTAAAAAACTAGCCTATGACTCTGAAACCCAAAGTACACCCTCATCCAAGTGCTAAGCCGGTCTAACTCTACTTAGCTGTCCTGCTCTGACACAAGGTGGGGCTTGAAATAAAAACCTTGCATGCTACACTTTTCTCTTTGTGAAGGGGAAGGCAGCCAGTATTGCTCATTTCATTACCTCATATCTCCCATTTTCCATAATCCAGAGCTTTCCATGACCATAGCGTATCTTCCTTGAGATGATTGTTGTCTTGTTTCATTGAATTTTAATTACTGTACTGTATTTTAATTACTTTAATTACTGTACTGTATTTTTCTAATCTTTTTTTTTTAGATTTGCTCATCTATTACTAATAGTCTCATTGTGTTTATCTGTACCTTCAAGTTAGCCCGAACAGTATAACTGTGGTCCCCCCAACCATTTTGGTTCACGGACTGGCAGTGGGGGGGGGGAGGAGATAGTTATGCACTCACAATCTAATCCAGAGCATATGCAAATCAAGCTTTGTGCGTTTTCCCACTGCTTGCACAGCCCAGTTCCCAATGGGCCATGGACCAGAAACCAGCCCGTGGACCAGGGGTTAGAGGGACGTCTGCAATACAATCTACGGCAACCATTTTTGAATCAAGGGACCTAAAATCCGCCAACTTAAAGAATGCATTAAAAAATCCAGGATCCATTATTCTCCTATGGAAATGAAATTTCCGTGAAGTTTGTATCAGTTTTATTCACAAAATTGTGGCAGTCACAGCATCCCTGCAGTCACATGACAATTAATTTGGACACTCTCTGCCAGCTTCGCATAAGCAAAATCAATGGGGTAGCCTATTCTGCCTATCTGTTTAGATAAGTAAATAGAGTGTTATTGAAGTTTGTTTGCCACTACAATTATTTTTCTATCTCTGATATATACTCTTTTTAGGTGATAATTGGAGTTTAAAAAATGTAATGTAATGTTCATTCTGGTTACATTAGACTACACTACTTTTCTCTCAAAAGATGACCCAACAGGTCACAGGGCTATCTAGTATTAACTAAAAAGAGACCAGGAGCGGGGCGGGGGGGGACGGGGGACTCTGCTGTGAGAATCGCAACCACAAGTATAAGATATGAGGACCGAAAGGAGTGGTGATCAATGATGGTGGCATTTCTCTACAGTTCCACTTGAGGCAGTCTTCCTATCAAGGAGTTCTTGCTTGAATGACCTCCTGTTCCTTTGGCCAATGGAAAGGGATAGGGATGGACCAGGAGGAGCTGGCATATCTACCTGGCAGGTAAGCTGCAGCTGGTCCTCCTATATAAGGGCCAAGCTGGTCTCCTTCCTGTAATGATGTCCTTCCTAAGACCTTTGTCCTCTGCCAATGGATGAAACAGAATGTGCTTCTTTTCAACTTTCCAGGCTCAAGGCAAACTAGCTATAATGGTTTGTTCATTTTTATTTCATATTGGGATGGTATAAAGATCTATAAGCCAACAATATGAAATACTTATTATCTATGTATATGATTTCCAATTTTGTAAGTGTTGTGAGATAGAAACCTTGCAAATAATTTTTTGCAACCCAGCTATGCTAACTTGGCTTGCATTTAACCTGATTCTGTCCAGATGAGAAAAGTGACAAGAGAAAAAACAATTAAAATAAAGTATAAACCCAAAAAGTTTCTTCCTTCAAGAATGAAAAGCACAGCCACTGTTCGGTACAGCTGCAACAATGGTTGGTTTGATCAGAATTAAAATGATTAAAATGATTTTACACCTTATTCATATTATAAGATGTTATATATATTATTACAGGAAGAAAATTCACCAGGACCATGACTTGGAATAAATATTTCTCCAGTAAACTGATACTTAAAGTAACACTGCTATTTTAAAATAGTCTGGCAGGTACTAAAAATAAACTCGAGAGTCATGCCTTGCAATTTAATATATAAAATGACCATGAAAATACAAATATTTCCTATTTATTTCAGGCTGCTGTATCTTAACATATAATAAATTTGCTATTATGAATGTGAGAGAATTCTGTACTTTATTCCATGAGTTATAATTAGCAGCAGACACAAGTTTTAATAATTAAAAAAAAAGTTATGTGCAGGGAGTGGGGTGATTTAAAATAACAAAAAGGGACAAAATTGGACTTGCATATACTTCAATCCAACCACAATCTACCATCAGCAAAACTGACTTAAAAGAGAAAGCCTAATAAAGTCTGAGATGAAAGAACAGCCTTTTAAATTAATTAAACATCAGTGTTGTGAACCTAATGATAGAAATGAAATTCACTGTAGCCAAGTGCTATGTTGCAATTTTGAGGTACAATTTTGAATTAGCTACTTTAGAAACAGGTCTAACCCCCACTGAGGTTAGTCGGAATGGTGCAATAGCTCTGCATTTTGTAACAAGAATAAATGAATAAACAAATAAAGCAAAAACTGGAAAAAGGAATCAGTAGAATCAAAGAGTTCTTTGCCTTACGGTACTTACCCTAAAGTGATTCCTAAAGGCAGCTCCAAGTATTTAATCTCACCAAGGACAGTTTCATATACATTATCTTTGTTTTCTTCCAGATTAAATCCTTGTAGATTGGTGCTTGTTGCCATAATCAAGTATTAAATTGTTCCAACCAGCAAGTGAAGATTCTCTTTTTTAATATCACAACATTTGTCTTGTCATCAGCAAAGGAAAACAGACCTTTGGTATGACTTGGTAGTCCAATAGACTTTCTCTTATTCACCAATGTGAGCGACACAGCTGTTGTTTCTCTTTCCTGACTGGTAATCTTTGGCTTACGGCCCTGAGCTCAAAACCTCTCTGCAGCCAAATCTGATACTTGTTTTTAAAAGAATGTAGAATGCATCCATTAAAATAGTAGATATTTATAGACATTTGTGTAACAGTAAAATGAAAGAGTTTATGAATTTAAGAGGAAGCAGATGTTGGTTTAAAAGTAATTACATTTTTAACTTCTGGATAAGTTCTGATTCTTCCTCTGTCCAGTTAGATAATGCCATTTTTTCAGCTTTATCCACTAGCTTCAGAGAAAGTCCACACAAATCAAGAAAAGTGATTATTTTAGAAATATGCGATTCCGGGAAGTCCTACCACCAGTAGGAGGAGCTGGAGATCTCAGGTGCAGCTTCTTGCCTTTTTTTAAAAAAAAAAGGAGGGGGAGGAATTCCATAAGATCATAAAGTAAAAGTTAACGGCTTCCTTGAATTATATTCAATCTTTGATGACAACAGTAGGGGGGAAATTGCCTTTTGGATATTTTCTGACTTCCCAGTCTACCCTACAGCCATAAATCATAAATCATAAACCAATATGATTATACAATATGATAATACAGCCATAAATCATAAACCAATCCATTATCCTGCACTTAGGTCCTCCAACCTATTCTCTAACAAGCAGTTTGGATTCAGAAAAAATTTGTCCTGTAATCTACAACTCCTACACTGCAGTAACATTTGGACTACACAACTCGACCAGGGTAAAGCAATAGACACAATTTACATAGACTTCTGCAAAGCCTTTGATTCAGTGGTACACGACAAACTACTGTTAAAACTAAACTCTTACTATGCTCTTACGGCATTTCCGGATCACTGCACAAATAGATAGCTGCATTCCTGTCAAACAGGCAACAAGTAGTCAAAATAAAGAGTGCCCTATCAAACCCTGCACCAGTTAACAGTGGTGTCCCCCAAAGCAGCGTTCTAGGACCCACTCTTTCTAATATACATAAATGACCTCATAATCGAACAATTGGCAACTTCAAATCTCAACCAACAAATGCTCTGTCTTACACATTGGCAACAAAAACCAGAACACCAAATACAAACTGGGAAGATACAACCTCGTAGACGACCCTCACTCTGTCAAGGACCTAGGAGTACTTATTTCAAAAGATCTAAGCCCTAGAGTTCACTGTAACAACATTGCCAAAAAGGCATTAAGCGTTGTTAACCTAATTTTGTGAAGGTTCTTCTTCGGTAACATTGTATTGCTAACTAGGGCATACAAAACCTTTGCCAGACCAATGCTCGAATACATCTCATCTGCCTGGAATCCACACTGTATATTGGATATTAATACAATTGGGCGGGTCCAGAGGTATTTCATGAGAAGAGTACTTCACTCCTCTGCTCACAATACTGTAGAATCCCTTATGCCACCAGGCTTGAAATTCTGGGCTTGGACAACCTGGAACTACGCCATCTACGGTCTGACCTAAGCATAGTACACAAACTGGTCTGCTACAACATCCTACTCGTCAATGACTACTTTAGCTTCAACCACAATAATACACCGGCAAACAATAGATACAAACTCATAGTAAACCGCTCCAAATTCGATTGCAGAAAATACGACTTCAGCAACAGAGTGGTCAACGCCTGGAATGCTCTACCTGACTCTCTTGTTACTTCCTCAAACCCCCATAACTTTAACCTTAAACTGTCTACCTTGGACCTCACCCCATTCCTAAGAGGTCTGTAAGGGGGCATGCATAAGCGCACCAGCGTGCCTACCGTCCCTGTCCTATTGTTCCCATTTATTCATACTCATTTCTTATGCTTGTACTTATACCTGTTTATACTTATATGTTTATATGTTGTTTATACTTATACTTATTTTCTCATACATGCTTGACAAAATAAATAAAATAAATAAAAAATACAAAATAAAAATACAGCCCCTTCTGGTCTCCTATTCAAGGTCAAACCAGCTGCAGTTCTACACAGCGTTTTTTTTAGTTCAGTCAAGATTGATAAAGTATTGCTATTTTGTGCTACATCAAACGACTCTAAAATTACCTAAATGCATCACAAACATGAGGTTTTATATTTCTGCTACTCTTCAGAGTTTAAAGCAGACATGCTTATTTGTTCCCCGATGTCTCACCCAAGTGGGAAAATATTTAATGCAATAGTCACAGTTTTGCAAAACTGTGCATGGCAGCACTATATTTACCGAGAAGTATTTCTAAAACCGTGAGAAACTAATGAAGGTTTAGAGCAGCCTTCAGCTGTCTCAGCAGCTTAGAGTCCAGATGACCGGACTTTAACCTGGTTAGAGGCCACTGAAGGGAGCTAAAGTTCAGAAATCTGTTTATTGATTTGTTTGTTGCTTATATCTGCATTAATTTTGGAACCCAGATATAATAAGCCCTCAACTTTTTTCAAGAGTGCAGATAGCCCTCAACTTACAACCATTCATTTCAGTTGTAACCGAAGTTACAACAGCACTGAAAAAAGTGACTTATGACCATTCTTCACCCTTACAACTATTTCAGCAACCCCATGGTCACAATTCGGATGCCTGGCAACTGGCTCATATTTATTATGGTTGCAGTGTCCCGGGGTCATGGGATCCCCTTTTGCGACTTTCTGATAAGCAAAGACAATGGAGAAACCAGATTCACTTAACAACCATATTACTAACTTGACAACTGTAGCGATTCACTTAACAACTGTGGCAAGAAAGGTCATAAAATGGGGCAAAAGAATTATAAACTGTCTCGCTTAACAACAGAAATGTTGGGCTCAGCTGTGGTCATAAATCGAGGACTACCTGTACATGCATAGGATTCAACTATAAACACTGAATTGATTAACTTACTGATATAAACTAAGAGACCTAAGCATGTGGGGGAAGGCACCCGGTACAGAATGTAATTTAAGCCCTGCTCTTTCTCATGTGCCTGGTGGCTATCATATTGACTTTCTAACCATCTTCCTGCTGACATCAGGAATGTGGGCTAAATGATTAATGGATATTCCAGGTGACAGAGCAAAGTCTAGCAGGACCAGGATGGATGGCTTGGTTCAGTTGAAGAATCATTTCCTTCCCGAGTTGCTTTTTCTCCCATGGCAATGGAAGTCATTAGAGAAACACTCAATTGTACCATGCTTCTCTTTAAAACAATGTGAAATGAGAGTTTTTTCAAATAATCTTTGCAGGACAGCCTAACTTCAGCAGCTGTGTACTGTATACACAACCTACCACCCCCATGCTGCATTAGGAAGTACATGCTACAGTCCTCCAAGGCACTGCTGCTCCTTCGGTACAGACAGGCTGGCCTCTTTAAATAATTCACCACTGGATGTCACACAAGCACAGATGAAAGAATTACATCTTGACGGTAGCTATTGCAGTCTTGGGACTGTATACAGAAGGCCAGATTAGGCATTAACTAGAAACTTATTTGAAACACCTAACCAAGTTCAATGATGATAAAATCATTAACTATGACCAAGCAATTAATAACGAAGGGCATGATTCAGGCATTACACAGAAGACTGAGACATTTAGAAAAGAGGTATTCTTTGCTCCTACAAAAAGGCATCCTTGCAGGAAAATGGGCATTCAAAAACATTTGTTTCAAGGGTCAGATTCACCAGGATTGGATCCTGCAGGTTGGACCCAAATAGATATTATGCAAGCAATTCTATTTCATTCCCTTCAGCTCCTTGTAAGCCTTTGGTACATGTCTACTTATCAAATATTCCCAATCAGGATATTCCAGATCAGTGGTGGGTTTCAAATTTTTTTACTACCGGTTCTGTGGGCGTGGCTTGGTGGGCGTGGTGTGGCTTGGTGGGCATGGCTTGGTGGGCGTGACAGGGGACGGATACTGCAAAATCTCCATTCCCTCCGCACTCTAGGGGAAGGTTACTGCAAACTCCCCATTTGGGAAGGATACTGCAAAAACTCCATTTCCCCCCCCTCCAGGGGAAGGATACTGTAAAATCTCCATTCCCTCCCCATTCCAGGGGAAGGATACTGCAAAAACTCCATTCCCTCCCCACTCCAGGGGAAGGTTACTGCAAAATCCCCATTTCGTCCCGATCAGCTGGGACTCAGGAGGCAAAGAATAGATGTGGGCGGGGCCAGTCAGAAGTGGTATTTACCAGTTCTCCGAACTATTCAAAATTTCCGCTACCGGTTCTCCAGAACTGGTCAGAACCTGCTGAAACCCACCTCTGTTCTAGATATGTCCAAGTTTACAAATAATGGTAACACTACCTTAGTCTCAAATGGCTGGTATGTTCCAGAGAGTGAAAGGGATCTAAGTTGTTCTTCCTGACTTTGGCCTGGTTCACACAACTCATTAAACTCATGATGTAGTTTCGTTTGCCTGGAAAGGAGTTGATAGGTTGTGTGAACAAGTCATTCTGATTTAGTTAACAAACGTTTACTGAAGCTTTGCCATATGTGTAGCTCAGGCCATGGTTTATATTCTTTATTACTACAAATTACAGGTATATTTGACTGGGGGTTTTTTGGGGGTGAGGGCATAATGCACCTGTTGAAGGATTGAATGGACCTGAAAACCAAATAGGAGCCTGTTGAACAATACAATCATTAGATAATCTCAATCAGTCACACAGTCTTCCCTGGGAAATTAAGGACTTTATTAAGATTGGGAAGATCTAATGAATAACACTCATATTCATTACCCTGAGCAACTAGAAAGAATATGAGCTCAGTGTATTATTATTGTTATAATTCTATGTTGACCTGAAATGGTGGATTTCCAACACATCTGAAGATACTACTTCGCATAACAACTCATTGGCTAGATCCAGATGACATATTTAATCCTAAACCCAGATTTTAAAAAATCCAAATGCATAAATTTGTACAGCGAGCTTTGCTCAAATAATTTTAACTTTTTATGGGGCAAAATAACAGCTTGTTTCCACGGTATCAGGGAAGGGCAAAAAAGTCAAAATGATAATCATGATAATATAATCAAAACCCCACCCCTTTTTACATGGAGCTTTAGTTGCATGATTGCGGCCACAATTATTTTTCATTTTACTTCCTCTATGGATCCTTGTTTGATTCACACAAGATGCTGATTTAATAGTGAGGAACCACAGTGTGCTGAACCACAAATTCCCTGATCCTATTTTAATCTGGTACCTTTTGCCAACCCAGCCACTGAGTTCAATAGGCCAATACAGGTGGTCCTTGATTTGTTTAGTGACCGTTCAAAGTTACAACGGCACTGAAAAATGTGACTTACGACCGTTTTTCACACAATTGATGCAGCATCCCCATGGTCATGTGATCAAAATTTGGACACATGGCAATTGGCTCATGCGATCACCTTTTGCGACCTTCTGACAAGCAAAGTCAATGGGAAAGCCAGATTCATTTAACAACCATATTACTAACTTAACATCTGCAATGATTCACTTAACAACTGTGGCAAGCAAGGTCATAAAATGGGGCAAAATTCATTTAACAACTGTCTCACTTAACAACAGAAAGTTTGGGCTCAGCCTCAGTTGTGTTCATAAGTCAGACTACTTGTAATTTTTTTTCAGTTTAATCTCTTTCACATCTCCAAACATGGAAATGAAACTAATGGCTATCGTTTTCACAGCACATCACCCTACATTACTTTGCTACAGCCATAATAGCTAAATATTTTTGTTGTCCCTAAAATGGATTGCTTTTTCCCTAACAGGCAACACAGTAATTATATCAAAATACCCCAAAGAGTCAAATTGCTCAATAATTTGTAGAAAGCCTCAGGCATACAAAGGATTCACACAATTTCTGGTGGGACCTCTTAATTCTTAAAAACAAAATGCACCTTGGTACTGCTCAACAAGAAGAGAAAATCACTTTTTTTTTAGAGTTGAATTTATGTTTACTGACAAAGAAATAAAGGGAGACTAGTATAGATCTATTTCCAGCTATTTAGCTCTCATCAGCTAGCCATACCTTTCTGGGATTCGAACCCCGGGCTACTTGCTAAAGCGGAAGCAGTGTGCTCCATCCCATATTTTTTTCAGAATATACTCCACCCATAACATATTTTAAATCAGTACTGCTGGACCTAGAAAACAAGTTCTAGGTCCAAACCTGATGAACTTTTGACACAAATTAAACTATGACTATAACCATCTGAATTATTTTTTCCAATTGTCTGAAAATTTAAAGCATGTTTTGCAATTATCTGTGGCTGCTTAACATGCAATCAATTTATATTAATAGCAAATGCAGATGGATGAATACTTACTGTACCTGTTTAAAAAGGAAATGAGACCACTCAAAAATCACAGTCATTTCTATATCTTGGGATATTTTTTTCAATCCCCCCCCCCATACTTGCTGGGGAATTCTGGGAGTTGAAAGTTCAGACATCTTAAAGTTTTCAAGGGTGAAAAATATTTAAATAGGCCTTTCAAAGAAGATATTGCAAACAAGATTTTCTATACCAATCTTAATACAGTTTCTATTATAAATTTAAAACATGCTTTAGAAATGTACTTCATGCTTTCCAAAACTATACAGTACAGAGTATAGTTAGTTTTCAAGCCATTGGTGGCTAGAACAAACACTTCTCCCTAATGAATTGTCTGCCCTCCTGTCTTCATTAAAAAAAAAAAGTCCCATTAGCAGTATTGTATTGGCAGGCTTCCCCATGCAGAATGGCTATTGTTGAGTGAGCAAACAGGCTTCCTTGAAGTCTTCTCCAGTATCTTCCCATGTGGTGCCAGCCATCCAGAAACAATTTAAAAAGTCATCTGCATATAATCTGTCCTTGTTAATCCAACACTCAAATAGGTGAGGATGATCACAAAAGAGGCAGATAAGAGAAAATAGTGTCAAGACAATTATATTACTCAATACCTAGTAACAACTTTTATTAGCAGCTCTTGATTGTTCAGTTGGCAGGCTCCTAAAGGAGATTTTCTAGAAGAACATCAGTCAATACCATTTTTAAAATAAAATATCAAGGCCCTGCATTGGTTGTTACAAAATGCTTCAGGAAGTCTTTTGAAGAAAAAAAGAGTTCCAGAAACTGACAAAATGCTGAGGTAAGTAGGAATCATTCAATAAACCCCCAAAACTTCCTAAAAATATGAACTTATACTCAATGTTTACTAGAGTAGATGAAACTAGTGAGCAAAATTATGAGGTTTGCACTGGAAACTTTGTAGATCTTTTCATAAGCATTTCAACTGGATGACAGTTTTTAGTTCCTCTTTCTTACAGTCTATGGTAGTTTCCTTCCTTCTCAGTAAATTCATGATTTGTTAATATTACCATGGAATTCATACACACTAAGTATTGTGGTAGGATATAAAAATTGTATTCTTTGGATGAGGTTGAAGCATTATTAAAGGAATATCAAACATGTTTAATGATAGCATGTGTCATTATGACTTTGTAGAAGATAAATACTTGAAATTTGAAAGGCTTGGAAACTGAAAAAATACAAATGAATTCTATTAGTGATTTCAAGTGTAGAATTTTTCCAGTTATTTCAAAAGGACTATTTTTCAGAGAGAAAATTAAATATTTTTTTAAGGGAAATATATCAATGATTGGTTTATGAGAAAGCCATTTCATTATTACTATATTATTTACTTCTAAAAATGTCACTAAAATGACATCACTAAAACCATAATTGACCTTGGAATAGAATCAGCCTATACCGAAAGCTAAGGAATGTATAGTCTTATGCAGGGAAAATTTCTTTAAAATCACGGATGTTTATTTTAGAGTAGACACATGCCATTCTGCTTAAAATGTGTATGCATTTGTTTAGTGCACAGTATTTATGACAGACTCTGAACAATGAACAAGAGCAAAATAAAAAACATATTATCTCAATTGGTAAAAACAATACCATAAGCAATAATACATTGAAATCAATACATTGTAATAAATTACAATGGATAGCCCCATCATCCTAAGCTGAAGTGTTTTATAGGCCTCCCTCAATGACATGAGGATGGAAGTCAATCACACTTATATGAGGAATGTATTCCATAAAGTGGTGGGTAGCTCACCAGGCCTAATATAGATCCATTTTCCTGTGGGAATGGAATCGGTAGGTCTTTCTTTGATCTTTGGACTAGATGGATAGAAGCATTCTTGGCATGTGGTCCCTGATATACTACAATGCTATGTGATATAGGACTCTAGAACTAGAACTGGGCCTGGAAGTTGGCCAGTGCAATGTCCTCAAGATGAATATAATTTTGCCAAGACAAGTCTTCTTGACCAGCAGTCTAGCCACTGCATTTTGCACCAGCTGAAATTTCCAGATCATACTCAAGGCAGTCCCCATAGTGTATGTTTCAATAGTCCAGTTGCCAAGTTACCCTGGTCCAGGTAAGGTTGCAACTGGCACACCAGCCAAAGCTTGGCAAAGCCCCCTGACCACAGTCTCTACCTTTTGATGTAGACGTGCATCCAATAAAAGATCCTTAGTTCCATCAAAACCAGTTAGGGAACAAGTGGAAGCTCTGATGGTTAGACATGTATGCAACTCCATCTTGCTAGGGTTTAGTCTGAGCTTCTTTCTCTCCATTCAGACTCTGACAGCTTCTGGACCCTAGACTCAGGATCTCTAAATATTTCTAGCTTTGTCTATGAGGGCTATGTAGAACTGAAAATCATCAGCATATTGGCAATCTTTCTTAGCATCTTCTTAAATAACACTGAGGAGAAGACGGAGTTCTGCAGTACCTCACACTGGAGCCAGCAATGGTTAGTTCCCCGCTTATTATTGACTGGATTCATCTACACACCTTGAGCTGCAAGATGGTGCCTCGAAGACTCAAACACCAGTCACAAGATGAGGTCCAGCAGCTCATGAATGGCTGATCCATGGCAGCTTGGTAGTCAGTACATTAGCAGCAGCACTAGTTTGTCTGTTGCCTGACTTCACACACAGGCACTCATGCTAGTTACCTACAGGGCAATGCTACTGGTCATTATGATAATATCTCACACAATCCCTGCCACCTCCTCCTTCCCAGCCATTACATTCTTCTGGATCTGAACCCAAGAAGGCAGATTTCCAACCAGGTCTCAGTAATATGTGTCAAGTCTGTGCATTCATCTGCCAGCATTTCATGGACTAAGGTGGTATTATCCCACACAGGGCTAGACTATGGCAGCAGATCTGGAATTCATGGCAACTGTCAGTTTGGCCATCTGGGGCCAGAGTTGTGGTGACTGGCTTGGAAGAAGGAAACCTCACCAAAATACAGGTCATTTTCTCATTTAATAGTCTATCTAGTACCTCCTGCTATATCTTCTTCTGTCCCCATGGACATTCCTGAGTGTATGTTTTTGTGTTCTATCTCCATCATTTCAATGGACTAGGAATTGTATGTCATTCAAAAGCTTGTGCATTTTCACTGTGGAAACTGGTTAATCAAAAGCATCTCATTCCTTCCAGCCAGCTCTTTGTTTCTAGGTGTTTAGATATCAAATGATTTTTTTTCCTAAATAGGTACTGAAGTTAAACAGCATGTTAAACATTTGGCTGTATCCTTAGTGTTCGGAAGAGATTAAGTTCAGGGTTCATTGTGTTGTCTGTCATTTCCAAGATTAGATAGTTTAGCTAGGCTCCTACTGGCAATGTAAAAGTCTCTGAATTTATTGACTGTCTGGAATTATTATCAAAGCTTCTAAACCTTCATTGACACCTTGTAAACAAAAATCCCATTATTTTAGTAGGCATGATAAGATTTACGTGGGACTTACATTTGTGTTACGATTGATAGAAGTCTTTAAAACTGTTACAAAAAGTAGTGGTGATTATGATAAACGGCTTCAGATTTAATTAACAGCTTAAGGGGTTTTCACACATGCAGCTTTAAAACTCATGGTTGCTTAAATTGGTTCAATGTGGTAGCCACAAGCCTTACATTTACCAGGAACAATAATTTCAATACAGACTACTTTTTTTGTGCGCGCACACATGCTGGATTTATATCTTAATTCAAAAATTCATTCTGCTTTTCCCACTCTGTAGCCCTTCAAACAAATTTATCTGATAATATTTCAGCCATTGAAACTGGGAATTCTGTCATTCTAATACATGGAAAGATCTAATTTTCAGAGAGTTTCATTCTACACATTCCATTACACCATGAAAAGACCTGTTCTGCTTAACACATTATGTGAATTCAGTCACTGTAATTTGTAAGCTATAATTAATGACAGCCTCCGTGAACTGAAGTCAATCAACAAACCAAACCACAATTAAAACACTAACTTTCACTGCTCTCATTATGACAGAGTGCAGTGAGAGAACATAGCCATGGTCTCAGGAAGACCACAACCTAAGGGTTTAAATTATAATTTACAAGAAAGCAGATTTCAACCAATGTATGGTTGGACCATAAGAAAGGCTGAGCGCCAAAGAATTGAGGCCTTTGAACTATGGTGCTGGAGAAGACTCCTGCGAGTCCCTTGGACTGCAAGGCGATCAAACCGGTCAGTCCTAGAGGAGATCAACCCTGACTGCTCTTTAGAAGGCCAGATCCTGAAGATGAAACTCACTTTGGCCACCTAATGAGAAGGAAGGACTCACTGGAGAAGAGCCTAATGCTGGGAAAGATTGAGGGCAAAAGAAGGGGACAGCAGAGAATGAGGTGGCTGGATGGAGTCACTGAAGCAGTCGCTGTATACATACATACATACATACATACATACATACATACATACATACATACATACATACATAAATACACACTCACTTGAGCAGGGGTTGGACTAGAAGACCTCCAAGGTCCCTTCCATCTCTGTTATTCTGTTATGAAGATCTTCATATTTGAGAATGGAAACAGACTGCCCTGGAAGGAGATAGAAATATTTACATTGCCCAAAAGGAGGCAAAACCAGTTCTGTAATATTGCTAAGATAGATGCGTGGAATATCAGGAGCTGAATTCAACTGAAAAGCATCTTTATGACTGGAGGAGGAGGAAATACTGGGCTTTTTAACATCATGTCATCTGAAAATGAACTTTATCAGAATCCTTTATATGTGGTTCTTATCACAAACTCCAAACATTTCTGTGGTTTATAAGTTGAGCAACTGACACATACCAGAGAAACAATACTGTATATACCACAACTCCTGCTTTCCTGATTCTTAGGCCCAGTTTATTTGACAGTTCATGAAATGAATAGAAATATACAATATAGAAAATCTATAATGTTCTATATAGAATTTGGATCCCAAAACTCTTTATATTTTATAAATATGTTTAGCATATTCCAGCTGGATTAATGGGGGCTTATTTTCAAGAAAATAAGACTAAACTTTGCTGTTTTGCAATCAGGGATTCAACCTCCTAAAATAATTTCAAATTTTGTTGAAACTACAAATCCCAGAATTTCCAGCCAGCATGGCTAAGAGAATTGTGATCCCAACCCATCACACTGGGAAGGTTGACCTAGCTAAGAGTTGATGTTTGGGCAACATCTGAAGAGGCCTCATGTCATCAAAACTCTTTGATGATTAACCATATCTGCTTAATCATCAAATCCTGTTTTCCCTTGCTTTCAGAAATGGTGCAGGCATATGAGGTATGTAATCTTTTTATTGAACCACTGAATTGCTTCTAGACCTAAAGATTGTCATGGTTTGTGGGTCACATGATTTGAAAGACTGCCATCTATGTTCCATCAGCCATAATATTCCTCCTTGCTACAACTAGGGCAGGGGTAGGTTCTGGATCCTTTTGCTGCCGGTTCGCTCAGGGTCGCGCCATGCACGCGCACCCGCAGCAATCAAAATCCAAGATGGCGGCACCCACGGAGATACCGACAGAACCGGCTCCGTGACGTTATCGCCGAGTTACTAACGGTTCTAAAGAACCAGATAGAAACGGTAAGAAAGAACCCACCTCTGAACTAGGGAGAGGATCTTCTTGGCAGTTGTACCTCAGCTCCAGAACTCCCTTTGAGTAGATTGTAAATGATAGAATGAGTTGGCACTGACATGCGTGATCCACAAACCATCAACTGGAACTGTATATGGCACTGATGGCCAGAAAGTCATCCAGCCTAGTTTTACATAATGTGTGATAAGCCCAGTTCTGGCTGACCTCCTAGTTTAAAATCTTTTCAGCATTTTCTAGAAGTTGGTCTGTTGGCTTTCTCCACTATGTCTCATCCATCCTTTTACTTTTCTTTCTTCCTTTTTCTTTTCTTTCTTTCTTCCTTCTTCTTCTTCTTCTTCTTTTTTTTTTTTTCAAATACACACAACAGTCTGTCAGGAAGGTTACAATTTCTTTGCTCGTTCTCACCTTCTTAGGTAAACGGTGCCAATAATTGACCCTTGTGATATTGCTTATTGAGTGAAAAAAGACGATTACTTAAGTAACATAAATGCTAGCAAAATGTTCTTTGTTCTTATTACGGGTTGGTCTCAATTTTTCCTAATTAATTGGACCACCAAAGACCAAAGCTGTAGAGATGTAGTTGATTAAAGAATCATGAATAAAGCTATTGGAGCAAGACTAGATTACAATTATATACAGATCCATCGAGACCAATTTTGTAATGTAGGATTGTACAGTATTTATTGTTATAAGCTAACTCATCATCTTTAGATTTCTTTAAGCTGTTCTTCAGTTAATCTTAATTAAGAAACAAAATTAAGAAGAATTAAAAAGTAGTACACTGAAAAACTGGTCTAGTTTTGAGGGGTCGCTATAGACTTCCTTGCATTTAATTCCATTAAAGAATTATGACCTTTTATTTGTCTGTTTGTTACATTTTTATTATGTCTTTATTATTTTTATAAATAAGGCGGTGAACATACTAATACTCCTTCCTCTTCCTATTTTCCCCGCCATAACAAACCTGTAAGGTGAGTTGGGATGAAAGAGAGTGACTGGCCCAAAGTCATCCAGCTAGCTTTCATGCCTAGGATGGGGCTAGAATTCATGGTCTCCTGGTTTCTAGGTTGGCAACTTATTATTTTTTTTATTTATATCATGCCTTTATCACTTAATGAAATAACTCAAGGTACAGAACATATCCAACACGTTTTCCTCCTCCTATTTTCCAAGAACAACAAACCTGTGAGGTAAGTTGAGCTGAAAGACAGAGTCACTGGCTCAAGGTCACCCAGCCAGCTTTCATGCCTAAGGTAGGACTACCAGGAAGTAGTTCCCTAGTTTCCTAGTTTCTAGCTGGCTTCTTAACCGCTGTACCAAACAGGCTCTATTGGCCTAAATTTCTAGATCTATTCAGGTAGCTTACCTGGTGGGGCAGTTAACATCTTTTTTGTGGCAGGAGCAATAGTCTGTTTTTGTTTAGCTACCAATGGCTCAGTGGGGAATTTTGGGAGTACAACCAGTGTCAGCCACAATATTTAATATTTGTGGAAATTTAAGAGAGCCTTAAGGAGTGAAATGAAGAGGAAGTCTGTGGATATAAAACATTCCACTTGTAGAACCTGGTGGTACACATTTACCTATTATTTTCTTTATTGAAAACAAAATAGGAAAAACAGTGACATCAAATTTTGATGGCCAGTCTAAGGAGTGCTTGCTTGTGAGCAGTGCTTCCCAAACTTTTTTTTTTCATTGCCCAAAACCACTTATCAGAAAATCCTTATTTAAATATCCCTGTTGTGTTTGGTAATGGGTTTGTGTGTCATTACTCAAAGAAAAAAATGACTTTTATCCAATTTTGGGGTAATTTACCCAGGTTTGGGAAACAACATTCTAAGGCCTTCAGAAAAAGTATTGGGGAGCTTATGCAGGTTATGTGCAATAGGTTGTCCAAACACAATATTATGACTGGTGAATGAAAGCTGGTGAAATTTCCCCAGTCTCATACTGTTACGTATCTTATTATCTTGGGGGGTTACTATACACTCCAGGATCAGAGAATATGGATAGATTTCTTATTGTTATTAATCAAGCAACAGGATCAAAGAAAAGGGAATACAGGTAGTCCTTGACTTACAACACTTCATTTAGTGACCGTTTAAAGTTACAACGGCACTGAAAAAAGTGACTCATGACCATTTTTCACACTTTACAACCATTGCAGCATCCCCATGATCATGTAATCAAAATTTGGACACTTGGCAATTGACTCACATTTATGATGGTTTCAGTGTCCCAGGGTCATGGGATCCCCTTTTGCGACCTTCTGACAAGCAAAGTCAATGGGGAAGCCAGGTTCACTTAACAACCATGTTAATAACTTAACAACTGTGGCAGGAAAGGTCGTAAAATGGGGCAAAATTCACTTAACAAATGTTTCACTTAGCAACAAAATTTTGGGGCTCCATTGTGGTCATAAGTTGAGGACTACTTGTAATGTTAGTGTAATTTAGGGCTTTAAATTTTATGCCTATTGTTCTCAAGGACACCCAGAAGACAGACAAAAAGCATGACACCTTCCTACCATTACCCAAGGAGTACACAACTTTTTGGGCTGCAAAGTACCACAAATGGGTAGGATGCCATTTCATACAAGGGGGAGTTGACTTTTGCACTTTGCTGTTTGATTTCCCAGGTATGGTTTAAGTGGCTGTTAATGCTAAGCAAGGTTGGATCTGGTTAGTACTCAAATGGGAGATCATCTGAAAATTTCAGGACTGTAACTGAAAATAAATACAGTACACATTACATATCAGAAGGTGGTTAAATATAGTTGCCAAGGAAAACTACACAGATGTGCCCATAAAGTCACCAGCAATTGAGCTTAATTTTTCAATTTTTTTCCAAGAATAGATTGGACAATCATTGGACTGGAATGGTATAAGGCTCCTGCCTTGAGCAGGGGTGGTTAGACTAGAAGACCTCTGAGGTCCCTTCCAGCTCTATGATTCTATTTCTATTTCAATTCAAAGATGGCATGATGGCTTCTATTTTAATTTAAGATTTTAATGCAGCCTTAACTGAATATTGATGAACTGAATATTGATGAACTGACTATACTATATACTATATACTGACTATAATATACTATTCATCAGACACTGTTATTTATTCCTTACCTGTGGTAATTGGAATAGCTTCAGGAAAGGTAGCATGTATTTGCCTGTGTGTTTTACACTTAACTTATATTGGCATAGTGCAGAGGTTTATCTTTGTGCAACTATAACTAAATCCAGGAATCTCCTTTTTTGTTCCTTCATATTAAGCACATACTGGTAAGATACAATCCATTACACTTGTTATCTAAAATTCAAAGAAAAATAAAAGAAACACAGTCCTGTAAATTGCATAGTTTGCCCAAAAGATGGCTGACTTTATGGTGTGAGAAATAAGTCTGCATTCTTATATAGCAGATGGGAAAAATAATACAAGAGGTCATTATTTAGCGAAGGGTGGAAACTGTCGCTGGAGCAGAGGAAAGTCTGGGGTCTTTTTGATGTTACTCATTTCTAGATGGTCCATGCAGCAGGTCACTTGGACCAGAGCTCTTATATCTAATCAAGGAATTACTGATACTGTCCATTGAGGGCACATGAATAAGAAAGGAATATAACATCTCTCGATATAAAGACACAATTTTGCGTCAACGTAGAGCAGTCAAAAACATCAGATTTACTTTAGGGAGATTCTAGAGAGCAGTTTGGTTTGTGTAGACATCCATACAGAAGACTTTGGAAAAAATCTGTAGAAACAGTTACAAAAACGCAATCACGCTTGAAGGCCTGGGAAACAGAGAAGATGTGAGAAAGAAGCACAGGCTGGCCTCACAAGGATCCGTGACAATCTATAACTAACCTATTCTTTCAAGGGAAGCAATAAGATAGAGGAAATAATCGGGTTTTCAATGATTACTAATTTTAGCTATATGTTATTTCTAATATCCTAACAGTGTTTTTCCTATTACCTTTTAAGTATCTGTTTGGTAACAGAACTGGACTAGTTATGCCTTTCCGCCAAGATAATATGATTCTTAAGTCTTTTTTAGTTATGGTTCCAAGAATACTGTCCCTGAAGAGGCCCAGTGGTGCCACTGATGATTTTTCTTATTAGGTAGATATTTTTGTTCCCCAGACCTTTAAAATCTTTATGAGGTATGTATATTTTGTTTTAAAACTGGTATTATTTATATACATACACATACACATACACATACACATACACATACACATACACATACACATATACATATACATATACATATACATATACATATACATATACATATACATATACATATACATATACATATACATATACATA